>JAQQSW010018669.1:0-11199 GCA_028646575.1 Pseudocheirus occidentalis | reverse complement strand
CCGTGGGCATGGTATATGGGACATTCCAATGGCAAAGGAGATCAGCAGTATGGAACTTGTAGACCATTAGACCTGGATGGGACAGCTTGTCCCATTCCCTCTTATAGCCCTCTGAGGCTATGAACTCTATGGAGATGTCAATTCTACAGAGCTCTGAGGCTCAAAGAGCTTGTCCAGCATTACTCAGCTAGTAAGGAGCACAGCTGGTACTTGAATACAGGTCTTCTAACTCCAAGTCTTCCAAGAAAAAAAAATGCAGAAAGGCCATTAGCTGCATGACCTTTCCCCTCTCTGAATCTTACCCTCCTCTTCTGTTAAATGAAGGGGTTGGGCTCCATGATCTCTAGGGCTCTTCCTGGCTCCATCCCAGATTATTTCTAAGATTTATGTATCTCCTCCCTGCCTTGGCTTTTAGGGAAGGGAAAGAAGTTAGTTCAGTTTGTCAGCAGCTGCTGCTCCATTGAGGTCAGGTCTGTCCCAGTGGTTCCTGGAATCAGAGGTGGGAGCCCTGACCAGCTCTTCTCCCCTGCCCTGGTTTGGGCCTCCTCAGAGCCCCACAGGACCTGCCCCTTTTACTGTCTCCTCTCCACCCCCTCCTTTCAAAGCCCTGGGAATGGTTCATATGTTTCCTGGGAAACAGGGAGCTGAGACTAAGGATGAGTGAGGAAATGCTTCCTGAAACTCTGGCCTGAAATTTCCCCCACAACCCACTCGGCTACTCTTGAAGGGACTTTACCTGGTTCCACCCTCTTCCTCCACCCTACCTTGGAGAAGTCCCTCCAGCAAAGGGGCCCACTCCCTTCCTGGCATCCATGGCCTGGATGCACTTGCTGTAGCTTGCCTGGCATTTCTATCCCTTTTCCCCCTCCCCCACTGCTCGAGTCAGGGCCTCAGCCAACTTAAACATTTTAGCTCCTGTAATCTCTTCCCATCATGGGTCACTTTCTCTGTCCCCTCCTCCTGCCTTTTTTGTTCTTCCTTGGCTCTTTGCCCAGCTAGCTTAAAGCTGTTGAGTATTGAACTTCCCAGCATAGAAACCAACTTTTCTGGATGCCACAAGTTGGCCCAGGTATGGTCTGGCCCTTTGGTGTAGGTCTCAAGGCCCTAGATTTCCTGTCCCTGGTGTAGGGTGAACTGATTAAGGATGAGGACAGGGGTGGGGGTGGGACATGGGGGAGGTCAGAGAAGGTTTTGGGGAGAGGAAAGACTTAAGAATAATATAATTTCATAGAATTACAGAATCTCAAGTTGGAAAGACCTCGGAGGTCATCTAGTCCAATCTGTACCTCAGTAGCACCTTCCCACTAACAACCTTTAGTGGTCATTTAGCCTTTGCACCATGACCCCGGGGGAGGGTGGGAATCTGATGCTTCCTAAGGCAGCTCATTATGCTTTGGGACAGCTCTGATTTTTAAGAAATTTTTTCTTACATTGAGCCTAGGACTACTTATTTATAATTTCTATTTATCACTTCTGTCTTTGTCTTTCCAGGAGCCAAGTAGAACAAATCCAGTCCTTCTTCCAAGTGAGAACCATTCAAATTTTAGAAGACAGCTCTCTGGAGTGGTAGGGTCATCCATCTAGAGTCCTCTCTTCTTCTGACTAGATATCCCCAGTTCTTTCAACCATTTCTCATATTCCTGATCTTGGGAACTTTTATCATCCTGGTTCCCTTCTCTGTTATCACAGCTCATCAATATCCTTCCTCAAATGTCATACCCAGAACTGCACAAAGGACTCTAGAATTGGTCTGAGCAGGGCCTAGTATTGACCAGGGACAGTCATTTTCTTCTTCCTTTTAATTTCATTGTCATTTATCAGAGACTGTTCCTTCTGTTTTGGGTGCTCAGATCCTCTTAAACTCAGAGTTAGAAAGGGCATCAGAGGGCACCATGTCCAACCATTGCTTTGAAGAGACAATCCCCCCTATAGTGTTTTGGTCAAGGGGATATCCAGCCTCTTGTAATTGGCCACCCACTTTCTGCTAGGGCAGTACCTTCTACTTTTGGACATCTTTATTATTAGGAAATTTCTGTTGAGCCACACTCTACTTTTTTGATGCTTCTGTGCACTGATGGGCAAAACAAGTCTAAACTTTTCTATCTGAGAGTCCTTCAGAAACTTGAAGCTAAAAAAAATTATTTATTTTCTCCAGATTTTCTCCTGAGAGCTGTGCCTGACTTCTTCTGGCTTGGTCTGTAGGCCTCTCACCATCCTCGTTGTCCTCTTCCAAGTAGACTTTAGCTTGTCAATATCTTGACTGTGGCCAGGAGCCGGATGGATGGGCAGAGGGTACAATGTTGGTATTGGCAGCGTGAGCAATTTCTTGGGATGTCATTACAGTTAACTGTGCTACAGAACAGGATTCTGTAGGAGTCTGACTTGAACTGCAATGCCAACATGGATCCTGTCTTACCCGGAGGCCTGATGGTGGTGGAAAGTCAGGAGACTTGGATTCAGACCCCAGCTCTTCCACTTGCTACCTGTGTGACCATGGGCAAGTCATTTATCACCTCTGATTCTCAAGTTCCTCATATTTAAAATGGGGATAATAGTCTTCATATTGATAAAGTCACAGGGTCTTCCTGAGGCTTGCATTTTGTGAATGTTAAGGTGCTATTTAGATCAATGCTCTGGAGTGATCATTATCATTCCCGTTATCTTTATGTCTCACCCAGGGTCCGTGAAATGGAGACCCACGTACATTCTTTTGTCTGTTTCTTGTCCAGATCTCTCTGTAAACTCTCCTTGGAGGATCCACGGCAGGGCACTGAAGGGGAACGGAGCTGGGGAGAGGAACGAACCTTTATTAAGCACCTACTATGTGCCAGGCATATGTATGTCAACTGCTTTACAAATATTAGAGGCATTTCTCTTAAAAAAAAATTTGTTCATATTAGGAACTGAGGGGGGGACCTTAAAGATCATTAAGTCCAATCCCCTCATTTTACTGAGGCCCACAGAAGTTCAGTGACTTGTTTAGGGTCATACAGCTAGTATGCATCCAGGGCAGGATTCAAACTCAGGTCTTCCTAACTCCCAGGATCATCCATTATCCAGCACCTAGCTCAATGTTTAGCATATAATGAATGCTTAATGAAGATTTGTTGACTGACTATACCACCCTCTGTCTAATTCAAGCTGTCTTTTATTCCTCACTTCATAATAGCCCATCTCATTTTTCCCATCTCATGTATCTTCTGTGGTTTTTTACACAATAAAAAGCCCTTTCACATACAAGCCTTAAGATGAGGTTAAGAAGATCTGCCACGCCTAACTCAGACCCCTGAGACTATTTGTGAATTCTTTGACAGACTACAAAGTGCTATATAAATGTAAGTTGTTGTAATTCTGCCACATGTGTGCAAGTCAGCAAATGATAGCATGTCTAAATGATCTCCCATTGCAGCTCAGTCATCTCTTGTGCAGCTATGGCCCCTGATTGTTGGCCATTGCAGCACTTTTCCTTATATCCTGATGGATGATCTCATTGTACATCACCTTGGAAGGTAGGCTAGTTTAGCTTGGGAGTGGTAGATTCAAATCCAGCTTCAGATACTTCAAACCTGTATGACACCTGACAAATCACTTAACCTCACTTTCCTTATCTGCAAAGTATTACCTGTGTGACATTTTTACGTGGGTGTTCAATAGGCATCTAAAATATCATAGTGAGAGCTTCCCGTTTTACTCTCTCTCCTCCAAACTTTCCTATTTCTTCTGTTTTAAATATTTTGTCTTTCCAATTACATGTAAAAAAAAACTTTAACATTCAATTTGAGTTTTTAATTCTCTTTCTCTCCCCTTCCCGCATTGAGAATGTAAACAGCTTGATATAGCTCATACATGTGCAGTCATGTAAAACCTATTTCCATATCATTCATGTTGTGAAAGAAAATGCAAACTAAACTCCCCCCTCCTCCCCAGTAAAACAAATTAAAAACGGTATGCTTTGATTTACATTCAGACTTCATCAATTCCTTTCTCTGGAGGTGGATAGCATTTTTCATCGTAAGTCCTTCAGAATTGTCTTGGATCATTGTATTACTGAGAATAAGTCATTCACAGTTGATCATTGTACAATATTGCTGTTATGGTTTACTTTGTTCCCCTGGTTCTGCTCACTTCACTATGCAGTAGTCAGTTCATGTAAATCTTTCCAGTTTTTTCTGAAAGCAACCTGCTCATCATTTCTTTAAGCACAACAGTATTATTTCATCACAATCCATTCCCCAAGTGATGTGCATTCCCTAATTTTCTAATTCTTTGCCATGACAAAAAGAGGTACTATAAATATTTTGTACATGTAAGTCCTTTCCCCCTTTTTTTGATCTTTTTCAGATACAGTAGTAGTATTCCTTTTTAAAAAAAAAATTAACTTTTGTTATTTTTAGTTTACATCATTCATTTCCACAAAATTTTGAGTGACACATTTTCCCCCTGTCTTTCCCCTACCCAACACCCCAAAACAGCAATCTCACTGTATAACCCCTCCCCCAATCTGCTCTCTCCTATGTCCTGCCCCATCACCCCTCGTAGGGCAAGATGGATCTCCTTACCCCGGTGTCTGTATATCTTAATTCCCAGTTGCATGTAAATAATAATGATTATATCTATATATACACACATACATATACATATATATTTTTTTTAACATTTGATTTTAGAACTTTAAATTCTAGCTTCTTTCCCTTCCTCCCTCGTCATCCACCTCCACTGGAAGACAAACAATTCAGTATAGGCTGTACATGTGTAGTTATGCAGAACATCTCCACAATGGACCTATTGTGAAAGACAGACTATATTTCCCTCCTTTGTATCCTGCCCCCCCTTCCCTTGTTCTATTCTCTGCTTTGTCCCTATTCCTTTACAGAAGTATGTGCTTCTAACAACCCTCCCCCCCCGCCCTCCCCCCCATCTGCGGAGGAGCTGTGGAGTTATCCAGCTTCTATGCTACCATCTTTTCTCTGCCCCCCTTGAATTGCCAGTAGTGGTATTCCTAGATCACAGGATATGCACAGTTTCATTTGGGTATAGTTCCAAATTGTTTTCCAGAGTGGCTGGATCAGTTCACAATTCGACCAACAGTACAGTAGTCTCCCAGTTTTCCCACATCTTCTCCAACATTTGTCATTTTCTTTTTCTGTCATATTAGTCAATATGATAGGTGTGAGGTGGTACTTCAGAGTTGTTTTATTTCTCTAATTTCTCTAATCAATAGTGATTTAGAGCATTTTTCATGTGACTATAGATAGCTTTGATGTCTTCATCTGAAAGCTACCTGTTCATATCCTTTGACCATTTATCAGTTGGAGAATGACTTATAAATTTGACTCAATTCTCTATATATTTGAGAAATGAAATCTTTATCAGAGAAACTTAATGTAAAAATGTCCCCAGAGTCTATTTTTCTTCTAATCTTGGCTGCATTGGTTTTGTTTGGGCAAAATCTTTTTATTTTTTAAAAATTTTATTTTAATCTAATAAAACGATTTATTTTACATCCTCTAATGCTCTCTATCTCTTGTTTGGTCATAAATTATTCTCTTCTTCATAGATCTGACAGGTAAACTATTTCATGCTCCTCTAATTTGCCTATGGTGTTACCTTTTATGTCAAATCATGTACCTGTTTTGACCTTATCTTGTTAAATGGTGTAAGATGTTAGTCTATACCTAGTTTCTGCGAAATTTTTTTTTAGTTTTCCTTGAAGTTTTTGTCAAATAGTGAGTTCTTGTCCCCAAAGTTTGGATCTTTGGGTTTAACAAATGCTAGATTACTCTGGTCACGTGTCTAACTAATCTATTTCACCGATCTATTCACCGATCTCTCTTAGCCAGTACTAGATTGTTCTGATAATGATAACTTTGTAATAAAGTTTGAGAGTTGGTACAGTTAGACAACCTTCCTTCACATTCTTTTTCCATGAATTTCCTTAATTTCTTGACCTCTTGTTCTTCCATATGAATTCTGTTATTTTTTTTTCTAGCTCTATAAAATATTTTTGGTAGTTTGATTGGCACGGCACTGAATAAGCCAGTTAATTTGGATAGAATTGTCGTTTTTATTATATCGGCTAGCTTACCCATAAGGACTTAATAGTTTTCCAGTTGTTTAGATCTGACTTTATTTGTGGGAGAAGTGTTTTGTAATTGTGTTTTTGCCGTTTCTTCTAATCATACTACCCATGCTTGCAGTCACCCTGTTTTGTAACCTTGGCATTATGCTCATTTTTCCTCCCACAACCCTCAGTTCCAGTTAGGGATCTGCCAAGTCTCATTGAGTCTGCCTTCATAACATATTCCCCCTTCTTTCTACTTATACAGCTACTACCATAGTTCAAGTCTTCACGTTTTACCTGGATCATTGCAAAAGGATCCTAATTGCTCCCCCTGATTTCCAATCTCTCTAGAACATTTTGGCCACATTTGGGTTTCCAGAACCTGTTCTGTTTCACCACCTATTCAAGTACCATTTGCTACCTATACTGATCCATCCCCAAACCAGTCAGAATTAATCCCATGGCATCATGGTGATTAAAAAAGATGGTTACTTAAAATAAGAAGCAGAATCTCTAATGCAATAAGATAATCACCCTTTCCAAAACTTCAATTTCTGAAACTTCTAGGGAAAACAGTCCTCTATGCTTCCCTTTCTATCCTAGCATATCAGTTTGGGGCTGTGATATAGTAGAACAGGAAAAAAAATCCTATCATATTTAGGGGTCCACTCTCAATATAGGATCTTGAGTGCTATCATGGCATAACAATCAGAGGGCTGGGGGCAGGGTAAAATTAGAAGGGGTTTTTAGCAATTTCCTTAGTCATTGAGTCAAAGCCCGGAAAGCATTATATTTCAGAACTGGATATGTACAGCATTTAAGTCTTGCATCTGTGACTTTCCAGGATGGCAGCTGTAACTGAGAATATGTATATATGATCATTGCTTCCTGGTGCAAAGATGTAGATCCTTTTGTTAATAGTGATAGGAATTAGATGCATCTTTAAGGCATATTCCTAGACCTTGGTCCATTTTTCTTCCTCTCTCACTCTGGCATCCTGATTCAGTGTTCTTGTATTCTATATCACACATGAGAATTCTTAACCAGACTCTCAGAAGGTGCATGCATGGCAAATTATCCCCTCCAACCAGAGACAATGCTGGGTAAGTGTTAACACCTGCTGTGATCTCTGCATGTGCTTGTGGTGATATAGTTCCATATTGAAAATATCTCTTTTTTTCACTTAATAATATTTTATTTTTTTCCAATTACATGTAAAGATAGTTTTCAACATTCATCTCTGTAAGATTTTTAGTTCCAAATTTTTCTCCCTCTCTCTCTTCCCTCCCCTCTCCCCAAGATAGCAAGCAATCTGATACCGGTTATACATGTACAATCATGTTATACATATTTCTATGTCAGTTGTGTTGTAAAAGAAGAATCAGAACAAAAGGGAAAATCATGAGAAAAATAAAACAGCAAAAAAGGGAAATGGTATGCTCGGATCTGCATTTAGACTATAGTTCTTTCTCTGGGTGCGGATAGCATATTAAATCAAGAGTCTTCTGGGATTGTCTTGGATCGTTGTATTGTTGAGAAGAGCTAAGTCTGTCATAGTTAATCATTGCATGGTGTTGCTGTTACTGTGTACAATGTTCTCCTGGTTCTGCTCACTTCACTCAGCATCAGTTCATTTAAGTCTTTTCAGGCAGAACATATCTCTTTAAAACAAAATAAATACCTATATCATTCATAACTAAACATCTTTCTTTTTTTTCTTTCCATCTGTTTATCTGTCTGTCTATCTATCCTTTCTCTCTCTCTTTTGATCTATCTCTGTCTTTCTATCTCTCTCTTTCTATCCATCTTTCTTTCTAGCTACCTTCCTTCCTTCCTTTGTATCTATCTATATCTATGTATCTAATGTGCATATAGCTTTGTTTCTCTCTTTCTCTCTCCACATGTTTTCTCCCTCATTAGAATGTAAGTTTCTTGAGGACAGGAACCATTTCACTTAAATCTTTGTATTCCTATTGTGTTCCTAGTGCTTAGGCTCTTAACAAATGCTTGATGATTGATTTGATCCTCAGAACATTGACATTCAGACCTAAGAGAGGAGAATATATTCCAACCAAAGGCATTTGTCGTCCTGGAGGACATCTAGCATGTGGTCCTGTATGGAGAGGAATTGCCTGTGGACCAGTGGTTTTTAACTTTTTTTTGGAAGCCTATGCAGCCCTCCTCAGAATAATGCTTTAGAATGAATAAAATAAAACACACAGGATTCCAAAAGCAACCAACTCTATTGAAATACAATTACCAAAATATTAAAAACATAAATGCTAGTTCAGCTACACTATGGTGAGAACACCTGCTGTGTTGAGGTCTTTTGGAGTCTTCTGTTAGAGACATCATTGTTGTCATTGCATCAAACCCCACAATATTGCTGATTTATAATCACTAATCTAAATAACTTGACCTAACTAGCTATTCACAAGGGAAAAAAGAGTGAGTATAGGCTGCCTATGTCCAGACTATGAACCACACAGAGAGCTCATCCATTATTATATATACTTAGGCATTGCACATGTATCTGAAATTGAATGGACTGAGAGTAGTCTGGATTCCTTTAGGAAATTAATTGTAAGGCTTCCCTTATCTGGAATTGTAAAGAGAGAATACCTTCTTCACTGAATTTAGACTAGATAACCAACTCTGGGATTCTATTTGAAGAATAACATGTTGGTGATGAATAACATCTTCTTCCTAATCACCTCAAGCTAGAATAGAGATACTGTTGCTGTATCCATTTCACAGGTTCAAGAAACTGAGGTCTGTAGAAGTTTTGTACTTGCTATCTTTTCAGAGCTGTGTCACAGTGGAGCCCAACCATTTTTTCCCCCTTCAGCAAGTGCCCAGACCAGTTACTGTGGGGTGTGGTTGAGTTCTTGTTTTTTTGCTTATTGCTGGAGAGAAAGATGCCCTCAGTTCAGAAGGGCATCTTTGCTGATAAAATTTTTCCTAAAAATGTTATTGTGATCTGTGGCTGGTTAATTCCTTGGTTAGTGTAAAGGGGTAATTCCCCCCCCCCCAACCCACAGGGTCAGTTAGCTTTGCTTTGTTCGCTGAATATCAAATGAGCCATAGCAGAGGATGTGAGGTGGGGGTGGAGGTAGAGAACTGAGTTCACAATCTGACCCACCAACAAGCATTTATTCAACTTCTTATGTGCCAGGCACTATCCCCAGATGGAGCCCCTTGGAAGTCTTTTCTGAGTTAGACCAAACCCTCACACTATCTCCCTTGTGACATGCTTAGTCTGAATTGTCCCCTCCGACCCCCATTGTACTCTACCTCATCTCATTCTCGGATTCATGTGAGTTTTCTTTTCCTCAGCCCACTGTGAGCTCTCTGAGAACAGGGAGCTTGTCCTGTAGTACCAGAATAACAACAGCTCACATTACTCTTTAGAATCTTATTGATATCTTTTTTTATTATCCACATTAATACCATAATTCTTCTCCTTCTCTTCCCAGAGAGTCATTCTTTATAACAAAGAAAAAAACCCAGTAGTTTGACAGAACTAAACAACAGATCAGCCAAGTCCAGCATCATAGTGTTTGCCTTTGCTTGGGCCGTCCGCATGCCTGGAATGCTCCTTCTCTTTTAACTACCTTGTATGGACTCACTTTGTGTTTCTTGATATTGTTCATTTTATATTAATGCCCTACGTTAGTAACATAAGTTTTACTGATATCTTTTGTTTTTAAGTTGCCTAAATTTCCCTATGTATTTCTTCCACTTCTCCCAGAGAGTCATCCAATACAAAAGAGAATTTATTTTTAAAAAGAGCAAAATCAAATCAACACATTAAAAAAAAATCTGATTATATGTAATGTTACATATCCATGGATCTCCACCTCTGTAAAAGAAGGGAAGGGAAGGGAAGGTGTCTTCTCACATCTCCTTTTTGGAGTCAAGCTTATTCTTTTGTTTTTGCTTTTTTTTTTGAGGGGAGAAATCAGGGTGTTTGGGGTTAAGTGACTTGCCCAAGGTCACATGGCTAGTTTTTTGTGTTAAGTGTCTGATGTCAGATTTGATCTCAGGTCCTCCTGACTCTGGTGCCATGCTTTGTTTGCTGCACCAGTTAGCCGCCCCAAGCTTATTCTCTATAATCCCTTTGACATTCATTTTTGTGGTTGCTTGTTCTTTCCATTCATATTGTTGTAATCATTATATATATTGGCTCTGTACTTTTATGTGCACTTTTCATCCCAATTAGAAAGTTTCTTTTATGTAAGAACTGGTTTGTTTCATTCTTCTTCCTTGTATCCCCAATGCCTAGCTCAGCTTCTGGTATATGTATTGTTCAGTCATTTCAGTCAGATATGACTCTTTCTGACTCCATTTGGGGTTTTCTTGGCAATGATGCTGGAATCATTTGCCATTTCTTTCTCCAGGTCATTTTCCAGATGAAGAAACTGAGGCAAATGGGATTAAGTGACTTGCCCAGGGTCACCTAGCTAGTAAGGGTCTGAGGTAGGATTTGAACTCAGGCCTTCTTAACTCCAGGTTCAGCAGTCTATGCAGTGTCTATCTAGCTGCCCATACAAGGTACTAAATAAATACTAGGTTGTGTGAGAAAACAGAGCATCTTTTTTCCCCTACCTCTTGCCCCTGTGGATTGTCTTAATGAAGAGATGAAGAATGGATTAGTCAAGTCAACAAGCATTTCTTCGGTGCCTACTGTATACTGGATACTGGGTTAAGTGCTATGGATACAAAGACCCCAAGGAGCTCACAGTCTAATGGGAGAGATGACATGCAAGCAAGATCTATATGTAGAGTAGACAGAAGATAATTAACAAAGAGAAACCGCTAGCGTTAAAGGAAATTGGTAAAGACTTCTTACAGAAGGTGGGGTTTCAGTTGGAATTTAAAGGGAACAAGGAAGTTAGGGAAGTCAGGAGATAGACACAAGGAGGGAAGGAATGGGAGAGCCAGAAAAATGCCTGGAATCAGGAGATGGCTTGTCTTGTGCCAGGAGCAGCAAGGAGGCCAGTGTCCCTGGACCCAGGGGTATATGGAAGGGAAGAAGGTGGAAAGGTAGGAAAGGGTCAGGTTGAATGACCTAGAAATGATAAGGAGCCATGGGTGTTTATTGACTAGGGGGTGACGTGGCCAGCTCTGCATTGTAG
>JAQQSW010018668.1:0-11199 GCA_028646575.1 Pseudocheirus occidentalis | reverse complement strand
TTTCAAAGGAAAAGGGAGATTCTATGAGGTGAAGATGAGTAGGGTATCTAGTTCAGGCAATTAGAATAGCCAATGCACAAGTACAGAATTGAAAGACAGAGTGCCATGGATATAGTACAGCTTGATATTTAGCTGAGATGAATTGTAGGATTTTTGGAAAGGGACAAATATCTGATGGGACTAGAATGCTAGACTTTTGTCTTTTGCCATCTGGCTCCAAGCACAGAATCTAGTAAATAGTAAAACTCTCAAGAGATGTTGGTTGATTGATTCACTCATTGAAGGATTTACTGATTCTTCAGAATTACTATTTCCCTATTAGTCATTCCTTGACCTCAGTTTTTTCATCAATCTCAGTCACATTTAGTAAGCCATCACTATTAAGATATAGCTTTGGTCTACTGGAAAAAGTACTGGAGTTGGAGCCAACTTTCTGCTCTATGTAAAGACTCTGTGAACTTGGGTGGGGAACATAGCTTCCATGAATTGTGGCTCCTCATTTGTAAAATGGGAAGGGCAGTTGTTTCTCCTTAAATTACCTCAGATCTATTTACATGTGATCAAATATTATAAAGGTTGAATGGATCATCACGGAGTCAAGAAGACTTGACTTTATACCCTGCCTCTTGTTCATGCTAAATGTCCAAAGAAAAATCACTTTTTTTGTCATTTAATTAATTTATGTAGCATTAGTAGATTGGCGGATGCAGACCACTCTTTGGAATAAGTTCAGGTATTTTCCCATAGTTTCAAATCCAGCTTTAGACACCTATTAGCTATATGACCCATGTCAATTCACTTAACTTCTATCTGCCTCAATTTTCTCCATTTTCTATAAATAATTTCAAAGAATTTTTGTGATGATTACATGATACTATATTATAAATCATTTTGTAAACTTAAAATACTAGATAAATGATAGCTTATTATTATTATTATTATTACTATGATAATGATGCAGAAAAGGAGGAGAAGGAGGAGGAAAAGGAGGAGGATACTGAGGAGTAGGAAGAGTCTCGTCTTGTATCAAGGCATCCCAGGTTCTGAGCCCAAATTTCCATCCACTATAAACAGTCCTTGATAGATAAGTATAAGGTAATTTCTTAGGATCAAAATTTTAAAGATGGAAGTAACTATAGAAGTAATCTAGCCCTAGTCTCTTATTTCCCAGCTGAGAAAACTAAGGAATATAGATAAAGGTCAGATCCAAACTCAGATCCTGTGGTGCCATGTAAAATCCATCATATGTTCCATTGCACCATGCTGCTTAAACTCAGTGTTCTTTCATAGATTTAGAACTGAAAGAGACCTTAGGGGTCTTAGAGCCTAATCTCCATATATTACAGAAAAGTATGAGCCTCAGAGACATTAAGTGACTTTCCCAGGTTAACAGTGAGTACGTATCTGAGGCAGGGTTTGAAGCCAGATCTTCTCTGACTAACCATCCTTCTGTCCACTATACCAAATTCTCTCTCTTTCAATATCACCAGTGAAATGCTCACCCGTCCCCCACTCACAACAAGACAGCATCATAGAGACCAGGGTAATGACAGAACATCTTAAAGTAATAGAAGCTGAGGACAGGTCATATCAAGGATATAACTAGAATGCCAATAAACTGTAAGATATGAAGTCAAAATACCACTCAAAAAGTAGGAGGAGCAAGAATAGGAGTTGGTAGAAGTGTAGATGACAGTAAGCATTGAAAAACAGAAAGAGAAATCAGGAGTACAAATCAGAGATTTGTCAGAACAAGCCAAGAGGCCATGAATACAAAGGCTGAAGCAACCAAGTGGAAAGAAATCAGAAAACTGATAGACGCCCTTGACATACTCATACCCTGGCAGTGCATCCTTTAGCATGAGCTTGCCTGTGACAGTCACATACAGTTTTTAAGGGGAAAGAACTCTCAGGAATTCACCTCAGGAGATTTGAATACTTAAAAAATGAAACCCACTCTAACTGAGGGTCAGATTTTACTTTGCAGCTGCTCCCAGACTGCAGCAACCTGCAGGTAAGAAGTTCATAGTCACTGTGCCAGGAACTAACATCATGCATGTTGCCAGCTGCTTGGAATTCCTTATGTCTATAGACAGGAAATGGTAAGCATCTCCTCATTTGGTTAAAGCTTCACTGAGGGACAAAGCAACCCATTAAATTAAATGAATAGGACTGGAGGAATATGGGAGCAGATTGTTACATATAGAATGATTACTAAACTTGAGTGGCTCTCCTGTTACATTGGCCTTCCAGCTTGCAAATGACTGGGAATAACAGCAAAGACAATTGGTGTTTCACAATCATTATTTTTTCAAGGTATTTGAGATATGTAACCTCTTATTTTATTTGAGGCATATAACAACCCAATGTGATAGGTAATAAAGGTATTATAAACCACATATTACAGATCAGATAAAGAAATGAATAATAACAATAATAATGATGACAATAAACATGTATAAAGCATTTTAAGGTTTGCCAATTAATGCATATATATGTACATACATATGTATGTATATGAATATGCATATAGATAGTGTGTGTATGTGTGTGTGCATAGTATGGGGTGGGGAGGTACATTATAAATGTATACATACATATACATATATAAGTGTGTGCATACATCTACACACACATGCACACACACACACACACACATATATACACACACACTTTATCCTCATAACATGTATCTTGGGTGGTAGGTGTTTGATACAGGATTCCAATTCAAGATCTCTTTACTCTAAGTCTAGCACTCTATCCACTGTGCCACTCAGGCAATCAGAGAAGCCAAGTGACCTACTCAAGGAGATGGTCAGAAACATACTTTAAACAAAGATTTTCCAAACTATATATCTATATTGCTATATATCTATTGCTCTAACTATTATGTCATCCTTCCTCTCCAGCAAACTGGAGGCTTGTTGGTATTAGTCAATCATTTCCAACTTTTCATGACCCCTTTTGGAGTTTTCTTAGCAAAGATTCTAGCGTGGTTCGCCATTTCCTTCTTCAGCTCATTTTATATATGAGGGAAATGAGGCAAGCAGGGTTAGGTGATTTTCTCAGGGTCACACAGCTAGCAAGTATATGAGGCCAGGTTTGAACACATGAAGATGAGCCTTCCTGACTCTAGGCCTGGTGCTCTATCCACTGACACAAGTTGCTGAGACAGTATGTGATAAAAGGAAAGGCATGGGTCTCCGGATCTGGATCTGAATCTTGACTTGCTTATTACCTATATTTAGCTTCAGTTTCTTTAACTGTGGGATGAATAGATTGGACAAGATCATTTTCTTGATTCCCACCATTTGTAAATACATTATCTAAGGTTATCTATGAGCTTCATTTCTGGAAAGTGAACATTCAGTTGATTCCAAATCCGTAACTGAAAATGTGCATCACAAAGGAGTATGAAAAAACAAATGAATGAACTGAACAGTCAATAAATAAGTACTTACCCTAACCCCAAGGAGGATATGGTAAGGTTGGGAAGACTAGACAGATGAATAAACATAAAATACAACATGTACTATCTTCTATGCTTGACCATGTCAAATGGATCAGGTAGACATTAAGGGCTATTGGAATTGAGAACAACAAAAGATTGACTACCTCGGGCTGTGATGTGTAAAGAGTGTTTCATAGGGGAAGTGGAACCTGAAAAGAACACTGAAGGCAGGATTGAATTCAGCTAAATTGAGAGGATGAAAGAAGATGAAATACCACTTAGCCTAAGGTAATACCAACGGCTTAATCACACAACTCTACCATGCCTATTGCAGGTCATTAGCAGAGGCCTACCAAGACTTTCTGGCCTGGAAGGCCTTAACTGATTAAGAACAACAGTCAATCAGTAAGGTAATCAGACTTTTATTATATCCTTCTCATGTGCCAGGCACTGTGCTAGTGCTGGGGATACAAAGAAAGGTGAAAGATAATTCTTGCTCTCAAGGAACTCAAAGTTTAACAGAAGGGGAGGGACATGCAAATAACTCTGAATAAACAAAACAAGATACTTGAAAATAACCATCAGTTGGAAGACAAAAGGGCAAGTAGGTGACACAGTGGAGAGAGCATTGGGTTTGGAATCAAGAAGACTCATGTTCATGAAAGATGACTAACTTCAGACTTACTTCAGACTCTGGACAAGTCACTTAACCCTGTATGGCTCAGTTCCTCATCTATAAAATCAATTGAAGAAATAAATGACAAACCATTCCAGTAACTGTCAAAAACACTTCAAAATGGGTCCTGGACAGTCAGAAACTACTGAAATGACTGAAAAACAACAATGGGAAGACAATAGAATTAGGAGGGACTGAGAAATGTTTTCCATTGAAGATGGGTTATTTGTTGGCACTTGAAGGAAGCCAAAGAAGCCAAGAAGTGTAAATGAGGAAGGAAAATATTCTGAGCATGAGGTACAGACATTTAAAATTTCCAGATTTAGGAAATGGAATGCTGTGTAAAAAGAGGATAAAGGAAGTCAGAATTACTGCATCAAAGCATGCATGAGATGGAGGTTTAAGGTATAAAAAGACTGGAAAGGTAGGGGTAAGGTTGCAGGTTGTGAAGTGTTTTTAATTCTAAACAGGATTTTGTATTTGGTCCTAAAGATGAAAGAGAACCACTGTAACTGAAGCATAGTTAGCTTTCCTCCTCTCTCTATCAGATTTCTGCCACCAACAATGGTACAGTAGCATTTAGGGAAAGTGTTTTTTAGGCAATCAGCATTCATATTTATGACCCATTGGCATATACATTACCACCACTTTCATACCCACTCTAGCCTCCCTTCCAACTCATTGTCTGAACTGAAATTCCTTAGAGTAAGGGTGGGGATATAACAAAAGTGATAAACATTTCCATAGTGCTTTGAGGTTTGCAAAGCAGTTTACATATGTTAATTCAATCTTCACAATATCCCTATGATGTAGGTATGGTTATAATATCCATTTTAGTCTTGAGAAAATTTAGGTTTTGAGAGATTTAGTCACTTGCTCATAGTCACACAGAGAGTAAATGACATAGTTAGGCTTGAAACTGAGGTCTTCCTGATTTCAGGGCTTGTGCTCTACCCTCTGTCACTTAACTGCCTAAAAATTGTTTTGATACTCTCTTCCCTAAATTTGATTTATCCATTTATCCTTCATCCCTGAACCATCTCCCTTGAAGGGACTGAAAAACAAAACCAGAATTGTTCCAGAAAACCTTGCTTTATTTAAATTCTCATTAGTAACACTCTTCCCAGATGGGCAAGCAGCTGTCCAAAGTGCTGAAGAACTGTTGCTTGTTTCCTTGCCAAAGGTAGCAGCAGCACTTTCTAATGCAATCTGAAACCATTTACAAAGAATACTCCACTTTAAATCTTCTCTGGATGGGTTCACTTCTTCCTTGGAACAATCACTAAATGTCTCAGCTAATTAATTATTCAGTGGTCAAGGAATTGTAAGGTTGAATCTTGTAGCCACTTCGTTTATACAAAAAATGCCTAGATAAACTGAAAAACCCTGAGTGTCTGAGAGCTGAATACTTAGGAACAAAGTTTCTCTGTATTTTGTATTCAGAGAATGCTTCCTCTGTACAGAATCCTTGCAGAAAGCATTCACTCTCCAGACATTTCAATGTTTTAACCTAACATATTTGTAAATTTCCATCTGAAATGTGAGTTGTCTCTCCTCCAAACTCTGATATAATTGTCTACACTGTGCAGGCCAAGCTGGTTAACAATATTTTCCTCTTTGGGGGGTGGGGATGAAACACATGGATAATTAGTCCACATAAGAATGAGTTTCTGGACCACTAATGCACAGCAAAACTGATAGCTAGTAAGCCCCCTCCTATGGATTGTTTTACCGGGTTTTTTTTAAATCTCTTTTAACTTCAATATATGCTTGTCATCATTCTAGTTTTAGTATATCTCTCCACAACTTCCTAATCGAGTCTTCATTCCTTTTGATAATTTGAAAATTTGGTTCCTACCCTACCCAGGCCTTGAATAATTATTTCCCACATCATTGATCCAAATATAGACTTACAACCATAACTAACCCTAACCCATACCAAGATTGGATCCATTTGGTATAGTTTACTGTATCATCTTTTTAGTTGTCTGTTCATGAGTACATGTCCTGTCTAATCAGTCAAGCTCCATGAGGGAAAGTATCCTCTGCCATCCTTATATCTGTTAATGAGGTCAAGCACATATGAGTTATTTAGTAGAATCACAGAATTTCAGAGTTAGGGCAGCTAGGTAGCACAGTGAATAGAGCACTGGCTCTGGAGTCAGGAAGACATGAGTTCAAATCTGGCCTCAGACACTTAACCAAAAAAAAAAAAACTAGCTCTGTAACCTTGGGCAAGTCACTTAACCTCAATTTGCTCCAAAAAGATTTTAATTTAAAATTAAAATTAAATTTATTTAATTTAAATTTAAGTTTTTTAAAAAAAGGAATTTTGGAGTTAGAAGGAACTGTGGAAATCAGCTAGTCTAAGTTATTTCTAAATTAGAATCCACCCTCTAGTCTTTAATTGGAGACTAATAGTGAGAAAGCACCAAACACCTTTCTATACAGCCTATATACTATACTTTTGTTGAAATATTTTTTCAGTTGTGCCCAACTCTCCCTCATCCCATTTGGGATTTTCTTGTCAAAATTACTGGAGTGGTTTACCATATCTTTCCATAGCTCATTTTACACATGGGAAACTGAGGCAAGCAAGGTCACACAGTTAGTAGGTATATAAGCCATAATTGAACTCAGGAAGATTAATTTTCCTGACTCCAACACTGTATGCATTGTACCACTTGGATGCCCTATTCTAAGATAGCTCTGATTTTCAGGAAACATATTCTTACATCAAAGCAGAAATTTACCTCCTTGAAATTTATGTCTATTGTCCTTAGTTCTGCCTTCTGGAACCAAGAAGACATAATGAATTCTTCTGCCAAATGATTATTTTTCATATGCTTGAAGGTAGAAATCAAGATCTTCCCAAAGTCTTTGCTCCTCTGGATTAAATACCTTATGCACATTCAATGAATCCAATTATATAGTATGAATTTAAAACCCTTCCTCATGCTAGTTATCCTTCTCCAGTTGTTTGCTAGCTTGTTATTTCCCCTTAAAATGTGATGCTCATTAATGAATACAATTCCCCAAATGTGATCTGATGGTCAAAAAGTATGGAAAGATTTCATTTTCTTATTATTGGATGATATGCCACTATTGATATAACCTAAGATTTCATTAATTTTTTGGTTTGCTCTATCACACTTTACTGTTCTTGTTGAACTTACAGTACAGTAAATTTCTAGATCTTTTGTCAGATGAATTGTTATCCATTTATGCTCTTCCTATCTTGTGTATGTGGACTTGCTTTGTGGACCTGTGTAGGGCTTCAATTTTATCCCTCTTAAATTTAATTTCAATTTAGTCAAATGTCCTAACTTGTCATAACTGTTTTAAATTCTGACTACATGTTAGCCACCCATATATAAATTAGATAAATGTGTCTTCCATCCCTTTTTTCAAATAATTTAGAAAATTGCTAAAAAGTATGGGGAAAATCAAGGATTCCTGGAAAATGCCCTTGGAGTAAGTCTTTTATATCATTTTAGGACATTAATGATGAATCAGTCACACTCAGTTCTTCAATATGCAAAGGTATGGTATAGCTAGGCCAAGTGAGTCAAACTCATTTTGGACAGCTAAATGTCACCAATCTGCCTACAACTCTTCTTGGTTTCAACTCCATATAACAAGAAGCCTCTCCAGGGATAAGCTGATCACATCTAATTTCATCACCGTGCTGCTAACTTATCCTTGAATACTTAGGCACCTTTCCATCTCCTTCACCCTCTGATTTAGAGGGCCAGAAGGTGTAGTATGAAAACCTCTCCTTTACAGAGGGAAGAAAGTGGAATTCAGTTCACCCCATTCTCCATTTGCAGCTCTGCTTCATTCAAACTCTACAGATACATGTTTTTACTTAACTGGTGTCTTCCCTCGCCCATCCTTTCCTTCTTGCTTCTCTCATTAGATTGTAAGCTCCTTGAAGGCAAAAACTGTCCTTGCTTTTTTCCTAATTTGTAGGTTAGCATATTGCTTGATGCATAGTAGGTACTTAATAAATGTTTATTGAATTGAACTGAAACTAGCTGCACTTGTGCTTATTTTGTTTATCAGCTCCCTAGTATCTATTTTAGTTCCCAACTTTCAAGTCCACAGACCTTTCTCATAGGCAAAGAAAACAAAATATACAACAAAAGTTGAGCAGTTCCTCTTTACTCTGTCATGTGCTATGATCAATATAACCACCTTGGATTCCCCAGTGGTGCAGTTTCATGCTCTGCTTTAGTAAATCGAATGTGATCTCTGACCACTTATGCTACCAAAATGCCCTGAATCCCTTGGTTTGAATTAGGCAAGCCTTCACTATTTCTAGATCAGTTGAAACTCTCAAGCTTTTGTCTTCCAGCCATCTTCGTTTGAAGCCACTGCATAAATATACCTCTTGTCCACTTCCACCTAAAGCTCTAGGAACCATAATTAAATACCACCATTGTTGGAAAAGATATGTCAAGCAATTGTTTATGACTCCCTCTAACTTCCCCCTGACTTTCCTAACCAATATGTTTCTCTAGTATATGTGTTGCCATAAGAATTCAAGAATTCAAGCTCCTTAAAAGTAAATAATTTCTTGATTTTTCTGTTTCTATGTCTATTGCTTAGATAATACCTTTAAATAGTAAAATTATTAATTAATTAATTCTTATTCATTCTTTTCTCCATAACTAACAAAATCTCTTCTCCATTCCTTTTTTCCAATGTATTTAAACAAACCACAAACCTCCATTTTGTTATCCTTAAGTCCCATTGTTTGTCTTGGCCTATTCTGAACTGTAATATTTCTTATACTACTCTTTCATGAATACAACAGGCTTTTGTAGTCATCCTATACTTAGATTTCTTGAGTCATCTATGTTTTTTTAACATCTAAATTGGCTAATGAGTTCTCTGTGTGTCTGTAACAGCCATTTCAGGCAACATTGCTCTTTCCTCATCATTGGAATTATTTCTCTTCGTATCTTCAAAATTTCATTTTGAAAATTACCAGTTCATTCTCATGTGACTACTGATAAAGAATTACATTTAGTGAACTCTTAACTCATCTCTCAAAATGAAGGTTACATGTTTCAACTTTCACCTGGTCTATCAGAGATTCTGAGTTAGGAATAGTCACCTCCCTGACAACGTTCCAATAATTTCTATCCTAGTAAATAGTCCTTCTTATCAGTGTGCATTAGATATAGAAAATATAACTTACCATTGTTTATTGTTCACCTGTTGCAGGATAAAATTATTACTGAATCAAATCAAGATGGTATTAACCATTCCGAATTTTGTTGGAAGAGAGGGAAAAGAGACACAGAGAGAAAGACAGATAAAAACTGAGTGTTCTCCAGTATATATGAGACTGATAATATATCATCCCTCCACTCCATCTATTCATGCTCTATTCAAGGGTTATGGTTTTTTCCCAAACTCCTCATTTATTTCCTCATCATTTCCAAGTATACTTACTATGTGTGGTTTAATGAAAATATTGCTTCTCTATCTGTCTCTGTTGATCTTCACCTAATTAGTTTTCAGCACATTCCTATCTCCCAACTACCCCAGTCCCTTACTTTTTGGATTCTTTCAAAAAAGGATATCTTCTTAATGAACAATGCTATTCCATTTTGTGACTTGACTTGCAACTAAATCATATAGAACAATTTAATGCTTTCTGTTTAAAAGAGGGGTGAGGGAACTGAAACAATATCAGAGAAAGATGAGACAAGCCTGACAGTGGAGAAAGCAATTTAAAAATAATAACAATAGGGGGTGGAGCCAAAAATGGAAGAGTAAAGACAAGGATTTGCCTGTGCTCTCCCTAAACCCCTCCAAATACCTTTAAAAATTGATTTCAAACAAATTCTAGAGCAGTAGAACCCACAAAAAGACAGAATGAAACAAATTTCTAATCCAAGACAACCTGGAGAGTTGACAGGAAATGTGTGTTGCACCAGGCTGAGAGAGGAACAAAATCCAGCACAGGCCACAGCTGCACAGACCAGGCCCCAGCAAACCTGGAGCAGGCTGAATCACTGGAAGCTTTGACAGTTTCCAGACTTCTCAGCACACAAATGCCAAGGACAACTTAGAAGGTCAGTAGGAAAGGTCTGTCTTACCTGAGTGAGAAAGGTGAGCAGTCCAGCCCTGGCCCCAGAAAACCAGGAGTAAGCATTGGGAATGACTGAATCAGTAGCAGCACAGAGCACAGTAGCTGCCTCAGGGGCTCCCATATGACAAATGGTAAGAGGAATGAACAGCTGGAAGAAAGGGATTACAAGAGTCTCTTCACTAGCACTCAGGCAGGATTCTGGTGCTTTGCCCATACTTGGATCTGGATGGAAGTCCTGGGTGGTATTCCTGGGGGAAGGAGGAGAACTGGCATAATGGGGCTTGTGGCAGCAGTAGATAGAGGACCCTCCTCATAGTTCAAGGGCTGAAAAGAATGCTTGTGGTCATTCACAGATGAGAACAAAGGCCAGGCCAGGAGTAAACACCTCTCTTAGGTCATGCCACCCCCTTGGAAGAACTAAAAACATACAGCCCCTTAGAAGTAACTCTGAAAACAGTTGTACAAAACTCTTAGCACAGTTGACCCTTCATACTGGATGCAGAGGCCTACCTTAACAAAGAGCTGAAAAGTGAAACAATAAACTTGGAAAATGAGCAAAGAAAGGGTAAAAAACACCTCAGACAATAGAAACTTATTTTGGTGATCAGGAAGATCAAAACACAGACTCAAAAGAAGACAACAAGTTGAAGCTCCTAATCTTTTTTTTTTAATTTTAATTTATTTTCTTGGTTACATCATTCATTTCCACAAGGTTTTGAATTACAAATTTTCTCCCCTTTTTATCCCTACCCCCCAGCCCAGAACATTGATCCCACTGTAAGACCCCTCCCACAATCTGTTCCCTTTTATGCCCTCCTCCAACACTTCTCTAGCTTTCTAGCTGGACAGGGAGCTCCTCCCTGCCCCTGTCCCTGTATGTATTATTTCCCAGTTGCATTTAATTGTATAGCTTTAAATACTGGATTCTAGCAATTCCTCCCCTGTCACCCACTCCCACTGGGAGGA
>JAQQSW010018667.1:0-11199 GCA_028646575.1 Pseudocheirus occidentalis | reverse complement strand
GGGAGTTCACACCTTCTCACCAATGGACAGAGTTCTATACTTAGCCCTAAATATCTGATCTACTTAGCCCTAAGTATCCGATCTACTCAGCCCCAAGTATCCTATCCACTTAGCCCTAAATATCAAACAAATTGATTACCATTACAGATGGGTGGGATCTGCTGAGACGTGAGTTGCCCTGGCATAACCTTTAAGGACCTAGAGTCATTTCTGTAAAATGAAATATTGGAGCAGGACTTTAGTAGAAGACTATATATTCACACACATGCATACATGATATACACATGTGTATATGCACATACATGGGCTCATTTATTCCTACATTTCATTTGTATGGCATATACACAATATGTTATATATATGCACTTGTATATGTGTACATATAAATATACATATATGTATATCTTCTGTATGTATATGTCTGCAATATATGTGGAATTATTAGACTGTGCATATATGTGTATATATATATATATAGCTTTATATGTGCATGCCTAATAATTCCATTAGCACAGTGACCAACCATCTACTTCATACTTTTAGCATATTTTCTTCTCTATATTCCATATAGAATATACATTTTATAACTATGTCTGTACCTCAGTGCTAACAGTTTTTATTTCTATTGAGAACAATTTAAACTGAAATTTCAGAAGACAATCAGTAAATAAGACAATACTTTCCTCACTCCTCTGTTATACTAATAAGTGAATGGAAATCTCTTTAAATATTGTGCTGTGAACCTTATTAAGAGGCAGTTGCACACTTGCTAAAGTGGACTTGGAGTCAGAAAGACTTGACTCTCCAGTCTTACCTCATTTACTAGCTATGTGACCTTGGGCAAGTCTCTTGTCCTCTCTCAGTCTTGATTTCTTCATCTATAAAAGAGTAACATGTAAGTCACAGGATTATTTGAGGATAATATTAGATAAAATTTCTAGAGCATGTTACAACCCTCAGAGCTCTATATAAATGTTAACTATTAGCTATTGTTTCATTTATCTCTGCTATTCTGTCATTATTCAATCCTGTCCAAGATACAGAAAGACATTTTGGTAGAATGAAGTGAATTATAGAATGAATGATAAAGAATTTCTTAACAATTGACTATGAGGTATTATGCTAAATGCCTGGCATACAAATACAAGTGAACAAGACAGACGGTGCCTTCAAGGAGCTTACATTCTAATGAGAGAACACGTAGAGGGTAACTAGAAAGGGGATGGGATTGTACATGTAGCATGATTTGGAAATGGTCAGGGAGTGACATTTAGGCCTAATTCTTGGTAAGATGAAATGAAAGCTCACTCATGAGAGCCCAACATCCCAAAGGCAAAGTGCAAGGTTCCAGTGGGAAGAGATTAGGATGGTGAGAAGCATGAGGCTAATGACTGAAGTACACATGACATGGTTTTGAAATGTGCCATTTTAACAGAAGTTCCCAGGACTCTTGATTCAAAGTATAAACTTGTGCATTATTTATATAAACTTACACGCAAAATTCTTCAGTCCCAATATTTCAAGTCTGAGTTTTAAACAAATTATTTAAATTATATTATGAGTCAGGAAAGATAGTAACGAAGCCCAAAATAGGTACATAATAAGTTATTTCATCATGAGATAAAGAAATGGGTAAAAATAATGCAGTATAAAGTTAGAGGACCAATGT
Organism: Pseudocheirus occidentalis; assembly: GCA_028646575.1. Classification (NCBI taxonomy): domain Eukaryota; kingdom Metazoa; phylum Chordata; class Mammalia; order Diprotodontia; family Pseudocheiridae; genus Pseudocheirus; species Pseudocheirus occidentalis. Next base: position 9,530 of record JAQQSW010018667.1, on the reverse strand, counting down.
CCTATGCCTTACCATGATAGGAACCTTTGGTCTGAATAAAAGGCTGGAAAACAACTGAATGAGGCAGGAATAACTATGAGACACAGTTAAGTTGGCAGAAGAATGTGATACGTTCTGCATGCCAGTTCCTCATAATAGTGATGGAACTTCATTTTCACTATAATTTTCTGCTTCTTCCAGGTCCCAGCACTTTATGGAGTGGATACAAGAATGCTGACTAAAATAATTCGGGACAAGGTACAGCCCTCACGCCTTCTCCCTTGCTCCATGTTCCCTCCTCCCCAAATCTGTAGGTCTTGCCTTACTTTTTCTTCTAAAGCCTGAGAAAACCATAGGCATATTTTACTATGTAGAGGCATGAATCTGGTCAATTTTAGCTTTTTGCTTTAGACTCAGATTTTTATTCTATTATTGATTCTAGCTTAGTTCACAAGGTTGAACATTTGGAGAGTATGCTCATTACTGAATGTGCTTGAGGTTAATTCATTCAACAAGTTTGTATTGAGTGTCCAGTCTATGCACACTACTGTGGGGGATACAAGGCCATTCACAAGTATTATCCTTGCTCCCAAAGAGTGCATGCATCATCCTATTGGTGATAGGGTATGCATAAAACCAATGGAGAAAATCAGTGAAGGCAAGATAATGCAGCAAAAACAGAATATAGAAATTCTGTTTGAGTGGAAGGTAATGGATGGCATGGGGATGATGTTAGTTGAGGAAGTTTCCTTGGAAGAGGTCAGTCTAGTGTTAATTTGTTGAAATATTGAAAGACTTCCTTTTTTTTTTGGTAAAAAGGAGTTCCAAACAAAATGAGTTTATTTGTAATAATCCTGGCAACCACTTTGCCCTTGGATTGTCATAACTTAGGATTTCCCCTTAAGAAAAGCATGTCTTGAAAGCTAAATGACCTATATTGGGTTCCTTGGCCTCAACCTTTAATTGTCTGACCTCATATCCTTACTTTCAGGATACTTACTTTCCATAATTTGGTTCCTACTTATGAAATCAGTATAATTCTTTAAAAATTTTTTTGTTTGTATTCCACTTAAGAGCAAAATAATAACTATTTATTAATATGCCCTCAACCTCTACAACTGCATTTATGGCCACAGATACATTCACCAAATGAATTTGTAGTCTTTAATTAAATTGAAGTCTTTCAAGGATGATAATGAGTTGATATAAATGACACATCTTGAAAAATGCAAATATAGAAAGGATTAATCAAAGAAATCTTTTGTATCCCTTGAGAAAACATATTGGATTTGGGGGGATATAATAGAAAGATTTAGATTCCAGTCTCAGCTATGACACTTAGAAACTACATAATATAGAAAAGTCTCAATTTTTCTTTTCTGCATCTCATTTTCCTTCTCTATACAATAAGAGAGTTAGGCGAGATGACTTCTGAGGTCTACTTGCCCTCTTGAACATTCTATTATTTTGTGACTCCAATATCACTGTCAATGGATATAGGGACTGGCCAAGAAAATGAATGCATATGGCCTGTGATCAAAAGCAATTTTTCCTTTAGACATTTCATTTCAATTCCCTTTTCTTTGGTTAATAAGAATTAACATTCAGGAAGAAATTAAAATAGAATATTGTGATATAAAGATGCTTCCAATCTCAATCTAGTGAACAGTAGAGAAAGCGAGGAAGAATGGAGAGGTGGGAATATTCATTGGGAAAAATCTGTTCAACTATTGAATTTGTAGGCTAAATATACTTTACTAAAGTCTAATGATTTTGGGAATACAAGACCACTTCTTGAGATAAATTCTTCACTTTCAGTGGAAACAAGTATATTTTTAGTGTTTTGTCAATAATTTAGGGCAGATAATATGACAGTAATATAAATTATATTAGAATTTGAGTGATCTTGGTTTATATAAAAATGCATACTACAACCTTGTCTTCGATCTATCTTAGGTTGAAAAAGTAGGTTATTATTTCAGTCACTGTGCTTTTAGGAACAAAGAATGAGACCTGTTTTTCAAAATTAGAAATGCAAAAATAAACATTTACTCTGTAAATTGGACTCTGAAGGTAAACACAGGGCATGATGTTATTCACTAATCCAGTGTGGAGGTGAAAGGTGGTTTGTAACTTTCCTTCCTAAATAAAACCATGGTAACTAAGATTAGCATGGCATTTTCATGAAAAGATTCCTTAAGTAGGTCCACATTGACTTTTAACAACATCAAATAAACAAATCCAAAAGGAGAACAAGAATAGTATAACTTGAAAGGAAGAATTCTCTATTGGATAAATAGAAGGGTGTAAAAAACAAGGTCAAACAGGCACTTTATTGAAAGAAGGAAATGTCAGATTAATATCTCAGATATTGACTGTAATGGACATTTCTAATGCCTTGTCTTGGGACTTGGGAATTACATAGTATTTAATCTTTGTTTTCAACTGAATTCACTCTGCCATTATAATGATAACACTATTTTGTCCATCTTCTTCCAATTTTATCACTCCCTTTCCATCTCAATTGGCAGATTAGGAGACCCTGAACTAAAAACAACCATTTCCCCTGGGCATCAAAGGTACAGGGTAGTGTTCCCAACTTTGCCAATTCGGTATTTTAAGGCTTAAATTTGGCTGCCCTATGTGGGGAATCATTTTAGTACTCCCAGGAAGATCTAAATCTACTAACTATATTTTCTATAGTTTTTTTTTAAAAAATGTGATACATAAACCTTTTATTCTTCAAGTTTGTGAAGGTGAAGAAACTTCCATAGACAAATTGAGCAGTTACAAAGATGTCTAAATCTTGGAGCAGCTGTTCAAATCCCTGTGAGTTTAGCCTGTCAGCACCTTCTTTGTTGCTCACATTTAGTTGTCTAATTCTTTAATTTGACAGGGCACCATGCTTGGAAAGATTGAATTTGAAGGTCAGCCTGTGGAGTTTGTGGATCCAAATAAGCAGAATTTGATTGCTGAAGTTTCAACCAAGGTGAGAGACTTTCCCCTCGATATTTTGAAGATTTAACTCTCTCCATTTAGTCTTACCTTGCTTGATATAGTAGCATCTCATTTATTTATCAAGTCATCTTAGCTTTCTAGAACACTGCACAGAATCAGTAAATTAGCAAAATGGACTTTCAGAAGTCAAAAGAACCCACTAAAGCTTATAGACACTAATAGGAGAGCCTATTCACTCTTACCTTATACACAATCTGCTTTCTTCACCCACAACAATTTGGAAACACTACATTAGGAGATGGTTAGAACTGGGCATTTTGACATCAGCAAGAAATGGGTGGAGGAGAAGATGAAAACAGAAATAATGAAAAGTGAGAAAATAAAGGATTCATTTTGACTGATTAATGCAGTGATGAGTAGTAGTGATGAAAAATAAGATAATCTATCCTTATGTTATTGTGCAGTATTGTACACCCCCTCCCCTATACACTCTGAACCTTTAAAAGAAAAGCCTTCATTAAATCTCGTGAGATGCTTACAAGACAGACATTTTATCTGTTTGTCAATGATTGAGAAGCTGGACTACAGAGAAGTTAGCTGAGTCTTCTGAGTCAGTAATAGAAGGTAAGAACAAATACCAATGATCAAAAATTGTGTTTTCAGAAGCATAATGTAAGTTCCATGAGGGCAGGGACTGTATCATTTTTGTCTTTGTTCTCAGCATCTAGCACTAGATCTTATACACAGTTTTTATTTAATAAATTGTTTTGAAGTTTTTAATTTTTTTTGATGAATTGAATAAATAAGAACAGAGGGGGATATTCATTGAAAGTGTGGACTTCTATTCCAACAAATATATTAAAATGTTATGTTATATTTCTTTTCTTTTCTTTTCTTTCCATACCCCTCTATTTTTTCTTCTTGCTTCTCACCCTTTGCCAGTTCTGGAAATGAAATAATCAAAACAGCTTAAGATAAGTAGATTTCTTCCCTGAAACCTCTCAAGGAAGAGACCCAGGCAGAATTACTTAGCATTCTCAGAGTCTGTTCTCTAGAACTAAGCACAGCAGCACATGATACAAAAAATAGCCCTTGCCCTTGCCCTTACAACAAACTTGAGATCTAATAGAAATTTCCATTTTTTAATTAAAAAGATGAACTTCTGAACTTATCTGTGCTTATCTGACTTTCCCAATCTGGTTATAGCCCACTCTTTTGTTGATAGTAAAATGACCAAGAAAATTCTGATATGTTGCTAAAGAGAGATAGAATAAGATACAAACTGTGTTATCACAGGCTAAAGTGGACTGAATAAAAGATATGATTTGGGAAAGCAAACTGATAGTGTACAACGAACGAGAGATAAGCACCTAAGACCAGGACCAAACTGTTAAGGATATGATTCATACAAGCCTAAAGGCATGCTCATTGATCACTGGTTGGAATATGTTACAAGTAAAGATTTCAAAAAATTATTGCTCAGAAAAATATTTTTTTCAGACTAGTAGGACTAATTTAATTCACTTTTCTTTAATATCCCCTCTTTTCTGAAATAGCCATCCTTGATTTTGAATATTTGAAAGTGTTTTGTGTTAGGTTAAGTGGAACCCAAATCTTCCAAAGCATGGAAGACATTTTGTATTTGGGGCTCAGCTTTGCAATGCCACAAAACACCCCTATGAGGAAGCGTAAATTCTCTTTTCCAAGGAAACTGTGTAGGAATAAAGGCAGACCTTTCTTTACAGTAGAATTTGCAACTTAGAGGCTTAGAGAGAGTTCTTATCCTTTTTGTGTGCCATGGACCCCTTTGGCATGTTAGTAGGTCCCATCTCTGGGTCATGTTTTTAAATACAAAAAATATATAGAAATACAAAAAAATCAATTATAGTGAAATATAGTTATTAAAGCATTTTAAAAACAAATTTAAAGACTCTAGGTTAAAAAATTTTGTTGAGAGATGTGCATAGGGAACAGAGAAGTTAATTAATTTACTTTCAGTCTTGCAAATGGAAGTTGAAGTTCTTAGTTGCAACCAACAGGGCTCTTTAGTCATGGATTAGTTTTACCAAGAGTATCCAGGTAAAGATGGCACCCCCTTATCCCAGACCCCCCCAAAACACAACTACCCTGGTCATAAAGCTATTAAGGTATTTGTGGTGTCCTAAGGATGTTTGTTACTTTATTTTATCAGTGTCAAAAGCAGTTTCATAAATAAATCTGACAATTCACTCTGCTCTTCAGTGGTGATAATTATCAGCCCACATAATTTATCTACTAACAAATAGTTATTTCATGTAAATCAGACCTCTACAAGACCAAGCAGCTTCTTTATTAGTGCAAAGTTAGAGTATGTTTATTTGGTGGTTTGAGGTTGGGACTGTCAGTTCAAACAGTGTTGGTGAATTCAGGCAAATGGATTTAATACTCTTGTAGAATTTAGCTATTAGGAAGGTAATTTACCCCCTCCCCCTTTTTAGATATGATTTAGTGGATAGAGGGATGGCCTTAGAATTAGAAGGACTTGGACTCAAATCTGACCTCTGATCTGGATTGGCTATGTCATCTTGGGCAGGTTGGTTAACTGTTCCATTCCTTAGGCAAATCTCTCAACAAGATTTCTTAACCTGGGGTCTCTAAAATTGTTGAAGAAATTTTGATAGCTGTATGTCAATATAACTGTTTTTTTTTAATAATCCTGTATGTTTTATGCATTTAAAAGCACTGTTGTGGGATGGGGTCTATAGGCTTTATCAACCTGTCAAATGAGTCTAAGACTTACAAGAAGGATAGGAACTCTGTCTCTAAGGGATTGTACATATATATAGAGATAGACATATACACATACGCACATATACACATACCTACGTGTATATATACACACATATACAGAAAGAATATATATGTTCTACAACCCATACATTTATATATAAATATATGCACACATATCTATAGGTATATATATTATGCATACATATGTGTAAACATATGTGTCCATGTATATATATACACATACATATTTATGTATGTGCTATGGAATTCATTGTGTGGTTTATGAAGAAAAATATCCACCAAATATTCCATCAGCTTCCTTGTCAAAATCCTTTAAATGTTGAAGATCCTGAGCTTTTAGCTAAGATTAAATGACTTGCATATTTTGCCCATCTTGATGGAGTGAAAGGGCACACTGAAAGGGCAGCTAAATGGTGCCATAGTGCATAGAGCACTGGGCCTGGAGTCAGGAAGAATCATCTTCCTGAGTTCAAATCTGGTCTCAAACACTAACTAGCTGTGTGACCCTGGGCAAGACACTTAACCCTGTTTGCCTCAGTTTTCTCATCTGTAAAATGAGCTAGAGAAGGAAATGGCAAATCACTGCAGTATTTCTGCCAAGAAAACTCCAAATGGGGTCACAGAGTAGTTCACCATTGGATGACCACACAATAACAATGACAGGGATTGAAGAAAGATGAGCTGTTTTAGCCTATCACTTAGCCTTCTACCTCCTGGATATTTATGAATTATAGTGTCTTTCTGGCTGTCTGCATGGTTCAAGGGGCTTATTTTTTGGTGAGGTTAGCTAGAGAACTCTGACTGGAGAAATGATTTGGTGAAATAGAGACTACAGGTTTGAGAGGAATGTGGGATTCTGACCTCTGGTGATGAAGGAATTTTATTGTTCAAATTCCTTTTTACCTAGTTCTGCATCAATTAGCCTACAGATTTTCTATGTGAAATTTAGAGAGGAATGAGTGATACTGAAGGAATATGACAAAGATCACTTTGGATAGAATCTCTATGGCCTTAAAGGAGATAGACCAAATTTAGATGCCCAGAAATACTGATGTATGTTTAATCACTTAGCCTCCCCTGAAAAACTATGCTCCTGTAAGAACCCAAGTTACCATTTCTAGTCCATCCTTCAGATAGTTAGCTGCCAAAATAAACTCTCTAAAGTATAGGTCTGACCATGTCATTCCTTGCCTCAGAAATCTTGAGTAGATCCGTCTTGCCTTAGGCTGGCACTTAGGGCTTTCCACAGTCTGTCTGCATTCTACCTTTCCAGCTCCATTTCGCATTACTTCTGTTCATGCACTTTAGATCCCATCCAAAATATAGCTCTACTTGTTCCCTACATTCCATTCTCCTCTACTCTGTATATGCACAAGGACCCTCTCCCATCTCCCATGTTTGGAACACATACTTTCCTCATCTCTAACTCTTAGAATCTTCATGCTCCTTCAGAACTTTCAGGAGCCCATTCCTTCAAGAAGTCTTCTCTAATCCCCTAGATTAGTGCACTTTCCCACTCAAATGAGTTTTTGCCTGCATACATGTTTTATCCCTTTAGTCATTAGTAGAATTCTAATTCTTGAGGACGGGGATTTTTTTTTAATTTTGTTTTCATATTCTCAGCAAGTGGCCCATAGTAGGAACTTAATAAATATTTTGAGAATTGAATTAGATAGTATCCTTTAAATAAAAAGTAATATTTGAGGAAAAACAGTCATCTGAAAAAATAATTTCATGATATTTCATTGTTCTTTTGTTAGCTAGAATAGACTTTATTACTTACCTGTTAAAATTAGGTTAATTTAAAGAAAATTGTGAAGTACTTATGTGGGTCAATGCCATTTCAGAAAGTAAACTTTGGATATATTAGATTAGTTTCATTAAATTTAGTTTCATTTGATGACTATTAGCACAACTGTCTTGGAAGAGCACAGACTCTGTCTGGTGGTCTTAGAAAGAGGAAGAAAAGGACACTGGAGAACTAACAAGGTCAATGGGAAAAGCACTACATTTGGTGTCGCTTACTGTGTGACCTTAGGGAAATCACTTAACTTTTCTGGACCTCATATGGAAAACGAGGGTATTAGACTAGACGGCCTTTGAACTATGATTCTCTAAGTCCTGTTCAGGCTTTGTTTCACCAGATCATTTTTAACAAGGGAATTAATTTTGGGGATTTTTCTGTGAAAATGAAGAAACTCACCGAAATCTATCTAGTTGTTACTAAGTCTTCAGAGACCCTGTCACCTCAAATCCAGTGCTTGTTTTTACATATAATATATACCACTCTTTGTTCCCTTTTAATGCTGAACAATTCTTATGTCAAACATAAAAAGATATCATTTCTATCCTGGGTCATTGAGTTTCAAAAATATCAATCTGACCTCTGAGTCTGAGTTTCTTAGAGAGTTTTGGATTGAAAAATCTCAAAGGGCCCTTGCAGCTTTACTGTAACAATGACTCCATGATCCAATGTATGAACCTGGCAAATTTGTACCAATGGGCTGTGTGTTCTGGAGGATCTGGCACAGACATTCCAATTCTTTGGTTGACTTTGATTATCTTCTTACTTACTCTCTCCCTTTCTCCTCTTGCTTTTTCCTTCTTTTCTTTATCACATATAAGCCATTCCTTTTTAACATCCGGCTCCCAACTGATCATTAGTTGTCAGAGTGGGTAGAAGAGAAGAGCTCCTGTTTCCTTTTCCTGGCCCATCTCAAGACCTGATTATGTCTATTATTTTTTCTAAAGTTTAACACTGCAGACAATGCAACTGCTTCTATCATCAATAAAGAGCATTATGGCCCTGGATCTTGGTTTTCTAATCTATAAAACTCGGCTGGTTGTGGATAAGATGGCCTCTGAGGCCCTTTCTGCCTCTGGTTTTGTGATCCTATAATCTTTTCTTTTATTTTTCTTTTAGGAGGACAATTGGGGTTAAGTGAGTTGCCCAAAGTCACGCAGCTAGTGTGTCAAACATCTGAGGCAGGATTTGAACTCAGGTCTTCCTGACTCCAGAGCCAGTGCTCTATTCACTGTGCCATCTAGCTGCCCAATCCTATGATCTTAATAGTCATTTGAAGTGATATTATCACAGATAAAGAACAATAATAACATTCTATTAAGAATAGCTACACAGAAATATACATAAACATTTGTTTCAAATTCTAAAAATCTGAATTTATTAACATTTAAATTTATTGGGGGAACAGAGCCAAGATGGCAGCGTAGAAGCAGCAAAGCACCCCAGCTCCCACACAAACATGCTAAAAAACTCATTAAATGGGACTCTAAACAGATTTTCAAGCTCCAAAACTCTCCAAAAGACAGAAAGCACATCTGTTGCTACAGGCAGCTCAGCAGGTGGGGCTCTTTGCAGCAGTCTGGGAGCCGCGGCTGAAACCCCTGGCAGGGTCAGGCCCTGGGGCATCGGGCGGGGAGCCGTGTCTATAGGAGAGCAGACCAGCTGCCCTGGAGGCACAGTTACCACATTTATCAGGCCAGAATAAAAAAAGGCTAAGAGAAAGGTCAGTGGATTTTGCTAACTGGGGAGGAGAAGAGCGGGTCCGGCCAAACTGCTCCCAGGGCGAGGAAGCAGTGGGAGGTGACTGTAGCAGCAGGAACAGAGCAGCAGCGGCCTCCACTGGGCTGCTTCAGAGCCCTTGGCCTGCAGATAGCAGGGGGGGCTGAGGCGATCCATCAGGGCCAAGGGCTCTTGCGTTGAGTGGCCTGGATCTGGATCATGGTCTTGAGTGGTGGTCCTGGGGTGTGCTTTCAGTGAGCCAAAGCTGTGGAGGGCTGCA
>JAQQSW010018666.1:0-11199 GCA_028646575.1 Pseudocheirus occidentalis | reverse complement strand
CGGACCTGCTCTTCTCCTCCCAAGTTAGCAAAATCCACTGACCTTTCTCTTAGCCTTTTTGTCTTCCGGCCTGATAAATGCGGTAACTGTGCCTCCAGCGCAGCCGATCTGCTCTCCTATAGTCGCGGCTCCCTGTCCGATACCCTGGGGCCTGAGCCGGCCGGGCTTCGGCTGTGGCTCCCAGACTGCTGTGAAGAGCCCCGCCTGCTGCGCTGCCTGTAGCAACAGATGTGCTTTCTGTCTTTTGGAGAGTTTTGGAGCTTGAAAATCTGTTTAGAGTCCCATTTTATGAGATTTTTAGCGTGTTTGTGTGGGAGCTGTGGTGCTTTGCTGCTTCTGTGCCACCATCTTGGCTCTGTCCCCTCCCCCCCCCCATACAGCTTTCAAAAAGTTAAGGCTCAAAGGAAGAGAAGCACCTCTTCCAAGGTTCAGCTAGGCCTGGATTGCATTCATGAGATCATAGGATATAGAGCTGGAAATGACTCAGAGATAATCTAGTCACTTTCATTTTACAGATGAGAAGGTCACCCAGGTGTCAGGTAGAAGAGTTGAGATTTGAATTGGGTGCTTGGCCACCAAATCCACGTTTTCTGCTCTATCACATAGAGCCTCAAAAGCCTCAAAAAAAAAGTTTATTCAAACCAAATGGAACCTCTTTTGCAACATGTTGATTCCCCAGTGACATCACTTTAGTACCACACCGTGATTGTGATCACGACCCATAGACTTGTGGGAAATGAAGACTAAGCCTTCTGTGCATCTGCTTCTGTGGTTTGTTGGTCCTTTCCTTGGTGGTTTTCTTCATCTTGATACTAAACATGAAATGGAGACAAAAATCTACCCATTTGAAAAACGAGAAAAGTATTTTCCCTTTTGCAAACTACAGAGTTTTATAAAAGCTGGTGAATCACAAAGGCTGGAATATCTGGGGTTTTTTTTTTTGGTGTGCAAATAAAGCTGGGATCTACAGCTTTAGGTAAATTCTGAGTCAATTTGATTAGTTAGTGATGCTCTTCATCTTCTAGTACACACACAAAGGGAGATGAGCACAAGGGATTTGGCATTAAGAGGTAGAAAATGAAGGAAGGGACAGTGGGCAATTTCTCCAGTTTCATCATGAAAATAGATTGTTGTTCTTCATGAATGAAATTAATTCCTCAATATACCAAATAAACCTTCAGGGAAGAAATAATCCTTCCCATAATAACACAGTATGTAACTCAAATGTTATGTTAGGCTCTCCTCCACTTGGAGGGAGAGCTGGAGAGAGCACTGCTGGAATCTTTGACTCAATTTCTCCATTTTGTGGCTGTGGGACTTTGGTCACTTCATAAGTGGCTTGAGGCTTGAAGATCAGGGTCAGGGGGTAGCCCTAACTGAAAAGTTGGTTTCCAAACATCCTGCAGTTGGGTTACGGCTTCCCTTCTTATGGAATTTGATTCCCCTTTGTGGTCAATACATATTCTTTTTCCCTTTTTTCTTCCTTCTTTTCCATTTTGGTCTGTTTGTCTCTCAGGGTCTCACTGCCATTCACAGTTGCTTTACACTTCTCTGTTGTGAATGGGGCAAACCAGGACAAGATGGTGCCCTGGCTGTGAAATGGCTGCTTTGTGTCCCCCTAGGCCAACTCCTGAGGGCTTTTATGAATGGAGCAGTGTTTGCCTCAGGGGTCAGGGACTGTGAAGAGCTCATTAATAGATAATGAATCCCCTCCCAACCCTACCACCCCCCCCCCTTCCCCTCAAGAATGGCTGGCAATGAAGGTGGTAGCAGTGGTTTGACATAAACAGTGACAGGGTGGGTATGGGTTGGTGAATAGCGGCTGTCGGGAAGGATTGGCTGGACAAACGTCAGCCGGGTTGCTGCTCTCTGTTCTGTGCCTGTGACTTTGATCTCTGGGAGTGTTGGTTTCCGCTGGGCCTCTGAGGGGAACTTATTCAAGGCGAGTTCCCATTCCCTGACTCCCTGACAAACTGAGAACAAAATGGACAGAATTCTCCCTTTCTCTCTCCCTCTCTCTGTTCCTCTCTATGTCCCTCTGTCCCTCTCTCTCTCCTCTTCACTCTCTCTATCCCTCTCTCCCTCCCCTCTCTCCCCTCCCTCTCCCTCTCTCTCTCTCACCCTTCTCTCTCCTCCCTCTCTCCCTCCCTCTCCCTCTCCCCTTCCTTCTCCCCTCCCTCTCCCTCTCTCCCTCTCTCCCTCTCTTTTTCTCTTTCTCTCTCTCCCTCCCCCCTACGCTTCTTTTCTGTCTCTTTCTCATTTTGTCTGTCTCTTTTTCCTTCCCTCCTCCCATTCCTCCTTCCCTCCTTCTCTACCTTTCTCTATGTCTCTTCCTCCCTCTCCTCCTCTCTTCCTATCTCCTCTTTCCTTCTTTTCTGATCCCTCTCTTTTCTCCACCCTTCCTCTTGGTCTGTGTCTCTTTGTATCTGTAAGCTAGGATGAGGAGGGTAAAAGTAAGAATGTTACGGTAAAACATTTTCTAAAATTTTCTTACAACATGATTCGGCTAAGGAACAGAATCGGAATGTTTGATTGTTTTTATGCCTTTAGAAATATGTCAAGTCCAATTCAGGTGGCCAGGAGATATTTAGAAGGCCTTTCAAAAGCTTGTTCATGGAACTCTCTGGGAGGTCCTTGCTTCCTCCCTTCCAAAGACAATGGGGCAAAGCCTCTGCCCAGTGTTGTGGAGCTCCCCGTCAGGGTCTTTCTCCACAGGCATCCTTGGGCTTAGGTTCTGCCTAGTTAAAGAGCTTCGAGAGACCCTGCACTTTCAATTCTCTTATTTATATCGTGCTTTTTCTTCAAGGTCAGAAGTCTCTGCCTAGTGGGACCCCTTAATGGAGGAGAGATGAGTGTTCTGAGATTTGCAAGTTCTTTCTGTGCCCCCTAGGAGCACCTCTTTGAAAAAAACAAAACCACTTGAGACATTTTCTCCTGAGTCTCTTTATTCCTTGCTAGCAGTGCCCCTATTTGTTGTCAAGGTTGCTCCATAGGGGTTTGAAAGAAGATACTTAAAGTATGATGGGGGTGGGGGTGGTTGGGGAAGATGGACAGTCTCTGTCTCTGCCAGTTTCATTTTCAGAGACAGAGAGAAGAATTGAATTAACCTATAGAAAAGCATCATTAGGTCCAAAACATCAAAAAGCATTATTAAATATTTACTATGTGCCAAGCTCTGTGCTGAGCCCTGGGCATACACATAGAAGCAAAAAGACAGATGGTCCTTGACTGTGAAGAAGTTACATTCTAATAGTGTACAAAAAGAAGCTGAAAAGTGGGGGGGGAAGTACTAGGTGGGGGGGATGGTGGAAAAAGAAGTCAGGAGAGCAAAGGATGGGTCGAGACATAAATGGAGTGAACATGGCTACCTTAGGGTAGCAAGGTGGAGGCATGGACAGAGTGCTGGGCCTGGAGTCAGGAAAAACTGAATTTAAATCTGATCTCAGACTCTCCCAGCTGTGTGATATCCTGTGCAAGTCACTTAATCTCTCTTTGCCTCAGTTCCCTTAACTATAAAATGGGGATAATTATAGCACCTACTTCCCAGGGCGTAAGGATCAAATGAGATATTATTATTATTATTGCTTTTGGGGAAAGGCTGGGCAACCACCCAGCCATCCCTATTCTATTATTATTAAAGATAGAATGGGCTGCTCTTGTACTTAACTAACACTGTGACATTGAGCTAGTTACATAAGTACTGGAGACCTCAGTTTCTTTACCTATAAAATGTGAGGAAGTTCTCTTCAAGTTCTAAGTCAGATAGTTTTGGGAAATGGAGAAAAAAGGAGGCCCCTCTCCTTGTATCCCTCTGTCTTTCTTTTTTCTTTTTTGTATTTGGCTCTGAACTGAATGCTGAATTAAATTCCATTTATAAATCTTCAGAGTCTTAAGTTTAATAATCCTCAAGTTTCCCAAAATGGGACAGAGGTGAGCAGCATGAAAAGTGCCCTCAAATCGACTATTTAAGAAAATGCAGATGTGTTTGGTTCTCAGAGATGGCCCTGGACACAGGCCCATGTGGATGGATGGAGGCCCAGGACATACCAAGGTCACAGGAGTCACAGGCATTGACTTGATACATAGCAACCAGAGAGCAGGAACTATATAGCATTTTGTCATTTCTCATTTTAATTATTTAAAACCTTGCTGCCTAGGTGCTAAGCTGAGGTCTTTCTACATGCCATTAGCACCCTCCACAGTTTTTGGTATCCTGAGTCAGAGACCCGATTGCCTCATCCTAGTTTTGACTCTAGTGAACCTTATTGTCTAATGAACTCTTCTAAAACACTCATTACTGTTTAATGACATCTTGACCTCATCATCATTGGGTTCAATCATCAAAGGAAAGTCTGAGTAGATGGGTAATGAAAGGAAAGCTCTAACTCAAAGTAACTTGAGGGAACAAACTCAAGTGTCAGGATTTGCAGATGAAGTGGGGGCTCCCGTACCTCTCCTTTCAGCAGTCTTTCTCAATAAGGGGACCTGAACAAGTCACGTGAGAATATGTCAGTGAAAAATGCTGTCCTGAGTCCTTTGTGAAGGAGGAGTCGTATCAGTAGTATACCCTCTACTGATTGTTGTTAGGTTTGCTGTAAGAAAGTAAATGTTCCTGCTTGAACTGAAGAAATTAGAGGAAACAGGTTACCGTGGGCTTTCAAAAGTATATTTTTAAAAATTCTTCATATTTTGTCTGCTTTCTACTTTTCCAATTTTCTTGTTCCCCTCTGCAATCCAGTGACATTGGCATTCTTGCTTTTTTCCCCACGTCATATGCCATCTCCCAAAGCTGGGCATTTTTTTTTACTGGTTTATCCCCCTGTCTCTGGTCCTCTTTCCTTCCTGGTCTCCACCCACCCCTTCCCCTTCCTTGTCTTCCTTCAGTCTGAGCTAAAGTCCCAGCTTCTGTAAGAAACCTTTCCCTTTCCTTAATCTTAGTATCTTCCTTCTGAGATTACCTCCAATTTATCCTGTCTATATCATTTGTACAAAGTTGTTTGTACACTCTTTCCCCCTTTAGACTGTGTGCTCCTTGAGAGTAGGGCTCCTCCTCCTCCTCTTCCTCCTCCTCCACCTCCTTCACCTCCTTTTTTTATTACTCCTGCCACTTAGCACAGTGCCTGGCACATAGTAGTAGGCACTTAATAAACGCTTGCTGACTCGAACAAACACTTATAAGTCGTCACCCCATCTCTCCTGGACTGGAAGTGCTGCAGCCGCTCAAAGACCAGATTTCAAAAGTTCAACACAAAAGCTTTAACAGGACAAACCAGATTTTTAAAATCAGTTTTTTCAACTTGACCCAGGACACCCCTCTTTAGGGTAGCCTGGTGGTCCTCTTCTCCAGAGGACTCATCATATTTCTGTTGACTTATTGTGGACAGCCAAATGCCTGTTAGCCCTCCTCCAGCTCTGAACTCCTGGGCTCAGGTGATCCACCAGCCTCAACCTCTCTCCAGTATAGACTGTCCCACCACACAGGATATAATTATTGCTATTTCAAATGATAACGAAAGAGAACAAGAGAATATGAATGATAAATTGAATGCTAAATAATTGAAAATTGACGATCAAATAATTATTTGGGGACAGGGAGACAAAAACTTTAAGAATATTGGTGGTGCCTGGTACATTATGAAGGTTATTAGTTTAGAATGTTTTGGTCTACCAATTCTTTGTATTTTAAGTGCTGCCTTTATCTCCATCCAGTTCCAAGAATATGAAGAAGTAGAAGTATGTGATTCTTCTCTCGGCAATTCTCTTAAGGAGGAAAGGCCCACCTGCCAAAAATATTGTAAATTGACACCTATTTATTTTGAAAAGAAATATGATTTTATCTGGTGCCTTTAAAGGGTCATATTTAGAAAAAGTAATTTAAAAAAGGTAATCAATAGCAATAAACCATGAACCCAGTTATACACAGAGGAAACGTTGTTTTTAGAAATTTAGCTGTGCAGGTTACATGAAAGATAGATATTGCCTCTGGCCTCTGGCTTGACTCAAAAACCTATGGATAGATACAGAAGCATCTATTTTTCTTAAACTCTCTCTCTCTCTCTCTCACTTACACACACACACACACACTTTTAAGTAGACCGATTAACACGTCTGCCAACTTTTCTTCTTTTGGCCCTCTTAGTGCTGAAGTGACTGGGTCCTTGCTTAGACACCTGAAGAAATAGGAATAATTGTGCCTTTGTTGAAACACTCAGAGGATTAATCAATAAAGGACTGTAAAACTCTTAACAACTCAAGTTCCACAGAAATACTTATTAGCCAGTCATCATGGCTTATCTCATTTCTTTCCCTTTAAATTCACCTGTGTATTGAGCTGGGCTGTCCAGAGAGGTTGTGGGTTGTCTATCGATAGAGGTTTACAAGTGGAAGTTGTATGCCTACTGGTCAGGGACACAGGAGAAGGAACTCTTGGCCAGGCATAGACTGGATTCAGTGGCCTCTGAGGTCCCTCCCAGCTCTGAAATGAGCTGATTCTGACCTGTCTATTCAGCAGACTCACCTGTTCTGGGAGCAATCACTGGGCTTTCCAGAGGCAGATTTGGCAGTGTCTACATACTTATTCGGACTGTGGGGAATACACAGAAGAACCTGGCTAATTCTCCCTTCACTAATCCTCCAACTTGATAATTCCCTCCAAATGCCTAGCAGGCTCATCCTACTTCTCAACAACAGATTTAATACTGAGAGCTGTAGTCAGGGCTCATGTTATTAAGACCTTCCTTTTTCTGGGGTGATAAACAGGGATATTTGTTAGGGGATATTGGAATATTCTATCAGGAAACATCATAGCAGAATAGGCACTTACCCAAATCAGTAGCTATTAATTTTAGTGAGTTTCTGATTTCACTGAACTGGTGACTCAGGATAAGAACTCCTACAGTATAGAAAAGGGTAAGGGTTTCCATGTCAGTTGTGCTTAGGACTTTTAGGAATCTTAAGCTTGGTCCTTTTCTTTTCGAGGTCCTTTCTTATAAAGAAATAATATAAGCATTCCTATTGTGGAGGTCTGAAACAATGAGAAAAGAGACCTTAGGGATGAATTCCTTGTCTTCATGAATATAGAGATCAATTCTTTTTTCAATTCTCAACCTGCAATCTGTTAGTACTAGATTTTGCCATTGGCAGAACAGACTAGGCTGGAGCTGGCCAGGAGGGGCCACCAGAGCATGGCAGATGACTAGAGAAGGTCCTAGAAGCCAGAAATGAAAGGATGTCCAGGCAGGCAGGTAATCTACATGAGGGATGTAATCTATATACTACCCAGTAGTAGAGAATGTCCTAGAAAGTGGTTGGGACATTGTATTAGGAGAGTTGGGTTTTAAGTAATAGAAGTCCAGGCAGGCATCTAGTCTAGGGAAATGGAATGAACAAGGCAGGACCCCAGTTTTTGAGGAACTGATATACCAGGCCAAGAATCTAAACAAGAGCTCAGCAATGGTTGGGGGACAGGGAGGAGGAGGAGGGTACAAAGGATAAGATAGAGGCCCAGTTATTGGAAATGGGGTACATCATGAAGACTGACAGACCTAGGTTGCTAAGATATCTCTTTATATGTCCCCTTCCTGGGGGCCTGCAGATATAACTCAATCATTTGTGTTGAATAAAAAGATGTTGGAGGGCAAGGAACTAGGCATTAAAATAGATGGTAGGTCTAGGGCTGGAAGGGACCCAAGAGGTCATCCAGCCTGGCCCCTACCCAGATTGAATGACAACTCGAGGTCACAAAGGTACCAGGCTAGGATTTAAACCTAGCTCTTCTGTCTCTACTGGATACAGTGCTCTTTCCACTGTATAATTCTGCCTTCCAGTTCTGAGTCTATAGAGTAGTATAATATGCACAGTAGACTAGGAATTCAGAGTCCTGGTTCTAGTCTGTGCCCTGTCATAAACTAGCTATGTAACTTGGCCAAGTCAGTCTATGTCCCTGTGTTGTGGTTTAAACCCAGGGATGCCAAAATCTGTTGAGGTGGGGTCTCTGCCCACCCCAAAAGTGCTGTGGTTTCATGATGTGTTGTGTTGGAACCATCTCGAAGAATTCAGTCAGTTCACCTCTAATCCAAGTACAGGCATTTATTGAGATTGATGCCTCTCATGAAGCCGGCTAAGTTCCCAGAGGAACCAGCAACTTTAGAGAAAGCAAGATGGATTTTTTATATGGTAAAGATGCAATTACATAACATAAATTTACATAGAATAGAAGAATATCATTAATATTAAAATGCAGGAGGAGTTTGTTAAGGGATTAGCTACTGGAGGAGGAGTCCCATCTATGGTTCAGTGGTTAAACATTCTGGTCATTCTGCCCTCCAACTGGCTAGCTATCGTGGTCCTGTCTGGTTAAGACAGATAGTTAGGTATTGTGGTCCTATCTGGGGCTAGATGGATGATGTGATTGTGACTGAATACAAGAACCTATCTGTTTCTGTGGGAATGGGTCTGGGGGGCAGTAACTAGGTAGAGGCAGTAGCTGAGTTCCCATCACATGGACACACCTGCTATTTCTGTGGGAACTAAGAGTTCAGGGACATACCTGTTGTTCCAGTGAGCAGTGAGGCATATATGAAGAAGTTAGGATATTGGCAGGGGGTTAGGTAAGGTACAGTGAGCCTGCTGTTCAGGGGGGCCAGGCCTAGAATGAAGTTAGAATATTGGGACTGGGGGCGGCTGTATTAGGATTCCATCACCTAGGATCTCAGTTTCTTCAACTTTCAAATGAAGGGTTTGGAAACAAAGATCCCTAAGATTTATTTCTGCTCCAAAAATCTCCTTTACCAGTTGGTACTCTTGATTTCAAGATCTCAAAGAGGCTCATTAAAATGTAGAGGTTGGTGGGGAACAAAGGGAACATATATATATATATATATATATATATTTGTATGTATGTATGTGGAGATATATATGTATATATGTATATATGTATGTATGTATGTATGTATGTATGTATAAAATGTATGTATGTCAAGGGAGAAGACTGCTTGGATAGGGAAACGTGCCTCTTTCTGTAAGCTTGCCCATCCATAAAGCAAGCAAAGTAGACTTGAAGGCCTAAGGGCAAATTTTACCTAGAAAGGCTTATTCCAAAGTAAAATTTGATCCCAAATGATGCAGATGTATAAATACAGAGGAACAGCTCAGAGAGGAAATGCAGAGCTTGTTTAGTAAAGAGCACAAAGAGACAGACAAGCTAAGCTCATTTAAAACACAAGGACTTCTAGAGGTTACCTTTTTAGTAGATTATTCTGAAAATAGCTTATTTAGAATGAGACAAGTCTTCAGTCTTCCCTGGCCCCTTCTGCCTTCCTCCTCATTCCTGACCTGTGGATAGTACATTGTTGTTAGAAGATAGCCACAAGAATATTTACTATATACAATCCTAAATGTTAAAAAAAAGTAGCACTTGAAGAAATTGGAATTGGAAGTAGTTAGTATCAAAAGGAAACCAGCTACTCCTTGTTTAGATAGCCCCAACATTCAGAATAGGGGCAGAATTACTCTTTTCTATTTCCTTCCTTAGCTGGTCCTGGAGTAGTAACTTTCCTTTAGTCAGAGTCTACAGGACACTCCTTACCCAATAGCAGACCAGCTTTCATATATAACCATCTTGAGGCAAAATTTCGCCTCTGATGGAATCCTGACTTGCCCATTCTCTTTTCCACCACTTAAATCTGTGCCCTGGCTCAAATTCTTTTTGTCAAAAGGGGGAGGATGGGCTAAAGGAGGCGAGATCTGTAATTATGGGTTAGTTGATCCCTTGGTATGACATTCCCTGCTCACAGGCTGAGTGTGAATAAGGAAGGTCACTTGTGATGCCTGCTGCCAATCCAGGAGGAATAGCCTAGGAATGTTTCCCTCGCTCTGGGAATTAGGCTGTTTTGAGCACTATGTTCCAGTGTCCAACACACAGCATAAGCGTCTTGTGCTCTGCTTATGGGACTGAGAAGCATTTCAGTTCAGATTGGATGTGCATTGATTCTGTCCGATTGATTTTGACTTTTTATGTGAAGTCATCAAGGCAATGATGATGACAGAGACAAAAGGAGTTGTAATGGACCTGGAATCACGAAGACCTAGATTCAAATTCTGCCTCTGACATTTTCTTCTGGTAGTTTCCCCGCTACCTACAATCATTCCCAGATATCCTTGCTAGAATCAGGGGTTCTTAAGACTTTGGAGATATTGGATAAAATTCCTCTTTTCTGTTTGAAGTTCTTTGCAACCTGACCTATCTTTCCAGTCTTTTTACACATAAAACCACTCCACGTATTCTACCATTTGGTCGTGTTAGTTTACCTGCTGTTCTGCCCAGGGGATGCCCATCTGTTTTGTCTTTGCATTGACTGTCCTCTGTGTATGGAATACTCCTCCTGGGCTTTTGGAATCCCTGGTTTCCTTCAAGGTTAAATTGGAAGCCTCATTTTCAACAGGAGGACTTTTCCTGGTTGTCCTGCTGCTGGTACCGGCTCCACTAAGGCTACTTTGTATCGCTTTTGTAATGTATCTTATAGATGCCTTTCACCGCACATGTCATCTCCCTCATTAGATGGTAAGATCTCCTGGCTTTTGTCTTTGCCTCCTTGGCATGTAGCAGAGTGCCTGGCGCCAAGGCAGCACATAATCAGCACATAAGAAATGCTGATTGATTGCTAGTTAAGTGCACTATCCTGTGGAAATCTCTTCTCTGAGCCTCTGCTTCCTCATCTGCAAAAAAAGAAATTAATTAGCATTTCTAGCACCTCTTTTATATGTTCACGTGTGGGTATGTAATCACTTTGTTTTTTCTTTTTTTTGTTTGCTTTTTTTGGAGGGGGAAGGCAGGGCAATTGGGGTTAAGTGACTTGCCCAAGGTCACGTCTAGTAAATGTCAAGTGTCTGAGGCTGGATTTGAACTCAGGTCCTCCTAACTCCAGGGCCAGTGTTCTATTCACTGCACCACCTAGCCTCCGCGTGTAATCACTTTCAAAAAATTAAAGTACTAAATCAATGTTCATTGAAAGATAGAATAAAACATTGGTTAGAGTGATGGCCTCAGAGTCAGGAAGATCAATATTCAAATCCTGCCTCTGATATATCTTGACTGCAGGATCCTGGGCAAGTAAAAGAACCTTTCTGTAACTCTCCTCCCCCCCATCCTTACCCCCCCCTCCGTTCTTACCCCTCCCCCATTCCTTAAGAGTCTCTTTT
>JAQQSW010018665.1:0-11199 GCA_028646575.1 Pseudocheirus occidentalis | reverse complement strand
CCTAATACTCTTTATTTCTCATAAATTTTACTTGAACCTTTTTCAAAAGATAGTACATCCGAACTATTTCAGTACTGGTTTTTTATAAAAAAGATTTTCAAATGAATCATTTCAAAACTCTTTTTTACAAACTCAAAGAGGTTCCTAAGCCCATCCTTAACTTACATTCACTTCACACACAGAAAAAAGAATGTCAAAACACAATGAATCAAAATTATAAGCATTTTGTACATAAAGGAAAAGACTAAGTTTTTTAAGCATTTCTTTTCTTGATCAATTAGATAAAAATTTTGGGACTTTAAGGAGTCTTTTGCTATGATTAACTGCTAATTATCTGCCAGTCAAAATTACTATGTTAAAACCTTAATAGGGCCCCTTTCCTCCAACATGGTGCTGAAGGCAAAGAAGGAAGTCGTTGTCCCCCAAAGACAGAAGTCAAGTCCAAGGCCTTGAAGGCGGTGCTGAAGGATGTCCATAGCCACAAAAAGAAGATCCAAACATCCTTCACCTTCCGCAGACCCAAGAAACTAAGACTTCAATGGCAGCCCAAAAGTGGCCCTCAGAGAAACAACCTTGATGACTGTGCCATCATTAAGCTTCCCCTGACCACTGAGTCTGCTATGAAGAAGACTAAGGACAACAACACCCTAGTCTTCACTGTGGACATCAAGGCCAACACGCATCAGATCAAGCAGATGGTAAAGAAGCTGTATGACATAGACATGGCCAAGGATCATAAAGTATGACCAGGTGGGAATAATACCAGAAATGCAGGGTTAGTTCAGTATTGGAAAAACTATCAGCATAATTGATATCAAGAACAAAACCAACAAAAATCATATGATAATCTCAATAGATGCAGAAAAGGTATCTGACAAAATACAAAACTCATTCCTATTAAAAACACTAGAAAACAAAGGAATAAATGGAACAGTCCTTAAAATAATAAGCAGTATTTATCTAAAACCATCAACAAGCATTATCTGCATTGGGGATAAGCTAGAAGCTTTCCCAGTAAGATCAGGGGTGAAGTAAGGATGCCTGCTATCACCATTATTATTCAATAGTGCAATAG
Source organism: Pseudocheirus occidentalis (assembly GCA_028646575.1). NCBI lineage: Eukaryota > Metazoa > Chordata > Mammalia > Diprotodontia > Pseudocheiridae > Pseudocheirus > Pseudocheirus occidentalis. The sequence continues at coordinate 10,124 of JAQQSW010018665.1, read as the reverse complement.
AAATGCTAGCTATAGCAATCAGACAAGAAAAAGGGATTGAAGGCATTAGACTAGGCAGTGATAAAACAAAATTTTCACTCTGCAGATGTATGATTGTATACTTGGAGAATCCTAGAGAATCAATTAAAAAAGTAGTTCAAATAATGAACAACTTTAGTAAAATTTCAGCATATAAGATTAACCCACATAAATCATCAATATTTCTATATATTTCTATATATCATTATGAAAGTTCAGTAGCAAGAGTTAGAAAGAGAAATCCCATTTAAAATAATTGTAGACAATATGAAATACTTGGGATTCTACCTGCCAAGACAAACCCAGGAACTACATAGACACAATTACAAAATACTTTTCACACTAATAAAATTAGATCTGAACTGGAAAAATATTAATTACTCAAGGGGAGGTCAAGTTAATATAATAAAAAAAAATTCTATCTTAATTAATTCACTTATTCAGTGCCATACCAATCAAATGACCAAAAATTATTTTACAGAGCTAGAAAAAAATAACAAAAAAATTCATCTAGAACAGCAAAAGGTCAAGAATATCAAGAGAATTAATGAAAAAAATGTGAAGGAAAGTAGTCTAGCAGTTTCAGATCTCAAACCGTATTACAAAGCAGTAATCATGAAAAAAAAATCTGGTACTAAGAGATGGAATGGTGGATAGGTGGAACAGATTAAGCACACAATACACAACAGGTAATGACTCTAGTAATCTAGTATCTGATAAATGTAAAGATACCAGCTTTTGGGAAAAGAACTCACTATCTGACAAAAACTGCTGGGAAAACTATAAAGCAGTTGGGCAGAAGCTAGGAGCAGACCAACGTCTCACTATATAAGAAGAAAAGGTCAAAATAAGTACATGACTTAGACATAAAAGGCGATTGTATAAACAAATTAGGGGAGTATAGAATAGATTACCTGTCATATCAATGGATGACGTAAGAATTTATTGCTAAACCAGAGACACAGAGCATTACAGGATGTAAAATGGATAATTTTGATGACCTTAAATTAAAAGAGGGCTGGAGAAAGAAAACCAATGTTATCAATGTTAGAAGGAAAGGAGGAAACTGGGGGAAAATCTTGGAAGTTTTTCTGATAAAGGCCACATCTCTCAAATATATAGAGAATCAAGTCAAATATGTAAGAATATGCATCATTCCCCAGCTGGCAAATAATCAAAGGATATGAACAGGTAGCTTCTGGAGAAATCACAGCTATTTATACTCATATAAAAAAATTCTCTATATGACTTATTGATTAGAGAAATGCAAATTAAAACAACTCTGAAATACTAACTCACACCTATCAAATTGGCTAGCATGACAAAAAAGGAAAATGATGAATGTTGGAGGGGATGTGTGATGAATGGAGCATTAACGCACTATTGGTGGAGTTGTGAACTAATACAACCATTCTGGAGACAAGAGATAATTTGGAACTATGTCCAAAAGGCTTTAAAACTGTGCATATCCTTTGACCCAGCAATACCACTACTAAGTCCATATCCAAAAGAGATGCCCCAAAAGAAAAAGGACCTATAAGTACAAAAATATTTATAATGGCTCTTTTTTGTGATGGCAAAGAATTGGAAAATGAGGGGATGCCCATCAACTGGGGAATAGCTAAACAAGTTGTGGTATATTATTATGATGGGGTACTATTGTGCCATAAGAAATGATAGGATGGATAGCTTCAGAAAAACCTGAGACTTGCATGAACTAATGCAAAATGAGGGAAGCAGAATCAGGAGACCATGTACACAGTAACAGTAATACTATAACAATGATCAACTGTTTAAGAATTAGCTACTCTGATCAATACAAAAATTCCAAACAATTCAGGATGAAAAATGCTATCTACCATCAAAGAGAGAACTGATGAAATCTGAGATTGCAGAGTGAAACATAATTTTTTCACTTTCTTCATTTTTCTTTCTTTTCTTTTTGGGCTATTATAGACATATGTTTGGCATGATTTTATATGTATAACTGACATCACATTACTTTCTTTTTCAATGGCAGGGGCTGACAGGGAGGGAAAGAATTTGTAACTCAAAACTTTTTTTAAAAAACAAATATAAAAATAAATAATACTTTTTAAAAAACAATATGGGTTTAGGAGGGATAAGGCATAGGGATCAATGGAATGATAGGCATTTATGGTCAGAGAAATATCAGAATTTTTAATTAGGGAAGTACGACACATAGGAATAATGATGAAATCTAGTATATGACTGTAATTATGTGTGGCTGAGGTAATAATATGAAGGAAAACATTATAGGATTTAAAAAGACTGAAGAACTGGGGGAAGGCAGTTTGAGAGAACATCAAAGGGGACACTAAATTCTGCTAGTACAAATGAGGGGATGCGTTGGGGAGGAGAGGAAGGTAGAGAGCCAAATATTAAACTCTTTGAGAAAAGAAGATAATGACCTGGAGGCTGGTATAAACCATTCACCATAACCTAGAATTGGGAGGAAAATTTTTATAGTGTGAATTTCAAAGGAGGAGAGGTTGTTGAATGAGGTCAAAGGAAACAAGCAGCATTCTGACGACCATTGCAGGACTAGTGTGTTGAGGGATATGGGTGAAGGGAAAGCCAGTGCTGAAAATGACAGAAAGACAGCGTCTCCAACGGGGAGCTTTGTCTTGGTGAAGTCTAAGTGGATGAAAGGAGTGTGTGATAAAAAATATCAAAGACCAAAGGAAATTTGTTTACTATGGAACAGGAATTCTAGAGGGCAAAAGGCAGGCAAGGTAGAAGTGAGAATAAGGATGAGAGTAGTCAGTAAAAAGACACAAAAATTATAGGACCATAGATCTGGAAGGAATTTAGTGGCCAATAAGTTCTCTTTTTCAGATGAGGAAACAAAGGTACAAAGAAGTTAAGTGACTTTCTCAAGGTCACTAAATTAATGAGTGTCTGAGGATGTCCCCAGTCCTCAGTCCAAGAACAATTCTTTAACCACTGCGTCATGCTGTCTCTCTATGGTAGATATGTTGTATACACACACACACACACACACACACACACACTATGTCTATGCATACACATATACACAAATGTATGTGTGGAGAGAGCAATATCCATCCATATATATATATATATATATGTAGTGTGTGTGTATGTATGAAATCTATCTACCATAGAGAGATATCATAACTTTATTTATTTACTCATTTATTTATTTGTTTATTTGTTGCTGTGTATAAGAAATAGCAAGAAGACCCGTTTGGCCAGATAGTGGAAGAGGAGCAATGCAAAGTAGTGCTGAAAACCTAGGTCCGCACCAGGTTGTGAAGAACTTTACAAGTCAAAGAGAGTAGTTTTTATTAGCTCAGAGAGGCAGGGAGCCACTGGCACTGGCTGATTAGAGGAGAAGGACGCCTTGGAGTGCAGAGACACTTGGAAGAAGGACAAGTGGGAAGCCACTGTAACAGCCCGGGTGTGTAGTGGGTCAGACACGGACTGAGGTGAACGATGCTGCGAGTGTAGGAAAAGCAAGACACAGCAACTGACTGAGAAACTGAGTAAGGGAGGGAAAGAAAAGCCAAGGACGATAAAAGCTGTGATTCCCCTTTATGTGACCTGCTCCATGAAACCCAAACATCCTTAAAGTTATTTTATTCTTAAGTGGTATGATTCTATAAAATAATTGTCAGTATAAACCACTCAAGGATATTTGAAAGTGCGATAACAAAGCAACAAAAATACATGGCAATGACGGCAACAGACACTCACACAGCTTTTTAAGGTTTACAGTCATTTCATTTTGTCCTCGCAGTTGTAAGAGGGAGGTACTATCATTTGTCCCCATTTTACAGATGAGCAAACTGAAACAGACGAGTCAAATGACTTGCCCAAGGTCATACAGCTAGGGTTTTTGAGGACATATTTGAACCCACACATCTTGTAGCTCTGTTAAGTATGCTCAGTAATTTTGGTAAGAATACCAAAAAGCTATTTGTATTTTTAAAAGAGGTTTTTGCTGTTTTTTTAAATCATCAGTGATACTGACTTCTTTTTTCAAGAAAGGTAGCTACCAGAAGTCAGAGCCAGAACAACTTGCTAGATTATAATAATAATGACGATTCACATTTATACGCGACATTAAGCATTACAAGGCTCCTTACAAAAATGTCTGAGTATTATCACCCTCATGTCCAAGTTCCAAATCACAGAGGTAGTTTGTGTCAAAGTCATTCTTCCCAAAACGAAAATGTCAAGGAAAGGACCTTTCTGATCATTATTGTAATAGTAGTTTGGTAGGAATGACATCTTTGGAATTTACCAGCAATGTATGTTGCCAAGATTTTCTTCCAAACCATATTAAAACTGTGTTTGAATATTACTCTAGGCACTTTATCAGATCTATTATACTAGGTTAAAAACACTCTGAAAGGGGCGACTAGATAGCACAGTGAATAGAGCACCGGCCCCAGAGTCAGGAGGACCTGAGTTCAAATCCGGCCTCAGACACTTAACACGAAAACTAGCCGTGTGACCTTGGGCAAGTCATTTAACCACAACTGCCCTCCAAAAAGCAAACCAAAAAAAAAAAACCACTCTGAAAAGATTAAAATTATGTAGATATTATCACTGTTGTATTGCTTTGTATAACTTTTTCAATTCAAGTTAAATAATTAAACAGGGAAGATAGGACTTTTATTTTACCTGCTTTATCTTTAACTTTCTTTGCCCAGCTGTGAAAGAAGGTGGGTCACATTCACCTTCCAAATCAATCTTCATAAATTCATCTATGGTCAGCTGACTGGTAGGTGTATCCTCAAATTCTGTTAGCCTAAAAGCATGTAAAGTGAAACTGTGGAAACCTGCTTTCCCTTGGAAAATAACATTTTAAAGTTACTGCCAAATTTCATGCATGATGGGCAAAAATGTAATGCACAATATTACCTGTAATGATTTATATGAGAAATGACATAAAAAATGTGGCCACAGAATCCCTGACTCAAAAAAAAAAAAAAAGGCTGTTTGTTTAACAAGAATGAGAGACCACAGATAGACATACAAGTGCTTTATCAGTCTTCTCAAAAGACTAAAACAATCCAGAAAACAGATTTCTTCTTTGGTCAGAACAATGACAGATACCCTACAGTAGTTACATGGAAAAGCTTAAACAAGAATTATGGGGGATGAAAGGTATGAAGGAGTTATGGAAGAGTCAAGTACCCAGTCTAGTAAAATAATGAATTCACCAAGAAATCAATATCAAAAAGCTAAAATTTGCAAGTGGCTCAATAAAATAAAAAGCATTTTCCTTATACAAATGTGTGTCCATTAAACATAATTACCATCCACATTTTCCCTCAATATATCCAGACAATTTGTTATTATACAAAGTCATAACTGAGAAAAGTAGAGTCGACATTTCAATATCAAAGGGAAAACTTCTATACATATATAACTTTCCTTCACACAAATGCCTCCAGACAGAGTAAGAAACTCCAAGTAAAGCCCTAGGAGAGAAATGGTTTAAGTCTGACAATTTCTGTGCCAAAACCAATAACTCTGCCCTACTCATAGTGCATTATGGGGATATAAATGTGACTACTAAGGAGCAGTAACCCTATGTTAAAATAAGATCATATTTAGTCAATTCATTTACCTTTATAGTATTTTAAAAATGTTTACTGAAAGACATTAGAGCGTAATAATCAAATATAAGAAGCTCAAATAATTTTCATTTTCTTTCTTCAGCTGTCATATGATATGATTTCAACTGATAATATCAATAAAGTTTTAAAAATACATAATATGGGAGCAACAATAGGTAGGCAAGTGATTCAACCGTCACATTTATGTTTTCAAAGAAAATAATTTCATTTTAAATAGTTATGATTCCTATAACAATTTCAATCCAAAATATGACTCAAAAACTCTTACGAGTTTCTCCAGTGAGAAGACTCTGCCCTCAATTTTAACCATGTCCTCTGTCTTCAAAAAAATACATTTTTTAGGTAGCCCTCAATTTAGCCCTAGCTATTTCATAGCAAACTGAACTCATCAAGTATTATGTCCTGCTTGCTTACAAAGTGTCAAGCTAAATAGAAAAAAGAGATGACTCTAAACAAGAGCTTCCATTTTTTTTAATGTCAATGGCTAAACAATCCTTTTACGTTTGTTTCTTGGCTGTTGGGAATTAAATAAGACTTTATATTTGTATCTCATTCAAGGCTTATTGTGCAAAATACTTTCCTGTGATCATAAGCTTTTCATAAAATGAGGTAGTCAACTTGGAAGTTACAAAGAAAGAACAAGAGATAACATAAACAGCTAGAAAAATCAGCAACTAGAATTCAATAAGATGTCTTCTAGCTCAAAAATGTTAAAGTTTTACAAAAGATGCACTCACTATAATGGTGCATAAGATAATTGGTGAAACATACTTTCAAGCCAAATGTGAATGGGGGCAGAGAATATACTGAAGACTGTCCTCTTACCCCCAAAGGGTTCTATTGTCTCCAATCCTACTTTGTTCAACAATCTGATTAATCACATAAATGAAAGCTTGTCGGGATGGTTCTCAAATTAGTCAGTGGCATGAGCCACAAGAACCCAAATAAAAATCTGAAAGGATGGCACAAATGGGCCAAGTCTAATATGATAAATTTAAACAGGAATATGTGTAAAATCCTGCAACTAACTTTTAAAAAAAATTAACTGCCAAAGTACAGGATAGGGTAGCTATAGCTAGACAGCAAGTTGCATGAAAAAAGCCTAGAGATTTGAGTAAATAACATGTGTAGTATGAACTTGTGTTTTGAATGCATTTAAACAAAAAAAAGGTATAGCAACTAAAATAATACAAATGACAGTCCCAGTCCACTGTGCCCCAGGCACATCCCATCTGGAGAAGGGTGCTATGTTCCATTCCAGGTGCCACTTTTTAATACAAGTTAAATCGAATCTGAAGAAGAGTGACAAGGAAACCATATCACACAAAGATCAGTTGAAGGACCTAAGGAAATTTAATCTAGAAAAGATTTCTATGATAGGCTCTTTTCTTTATTACCTCTTATCCTTTCATGATAGCTTAGACTCATTTCAAATTCTCTCAATTACAGTTTTCTAGTTTTTAAATATATATGTATTTTATATCCCCAATTTAACAGTAATCAACCAATAACCATTTACTGGGAAGCAACTGTGTTTTTTCCATCCTGTATCTTCCAAAGTATCAAGAACTCCAGAAAAATGGCATGGGTCATGAACATTCTGAAGAAAAAATCTTTTCTCTGTCAGACTTCTTATGCAAAAAATACTCTGAAATACATTAAATTATGTATGCCACTTCAAACCAGACCTACCTCTTCCTTAATGTGGATTCACAAACTTTAACCACTCGAATAACCTCTTTAACAGTTCGTCGGAAATCATGCATTCTTGCTGCAACTAGAAGTGCTACAATAAAGAACAAGGAGAAATCTTTGTAAAACTTAATTAAATTAAAAATTAAGAAACATTCAGGTTACGAATCATACACAGGCCATCTACAGATATCTAAACAGGCTGTGTAGCAGATAGAATATTGAACAGGAAGAAACGGTTAAAGTGAACACCAAGGTGTACTTGGAGCCAGGAAGAGTGGTTTGAATTCTGACCCAGACACTGTACTAGCTGCGTAATCTTGAGTAAGTCATTTAAGATTCAGTTTCTTCATCTATAAATAGGAGGATAATAGTACTTAATTCATGGAGTTTTGAGGATCAAATAAACAAGCACTTTGCAAACTTTAAATGTTAAATATAAAGCCCAGGAAGAAACTTATATACACAGCCTTGTTAAAACCCAGGATGGCCCAAATCAGCCCTTTCTGTGAGATTTTGCTCCCAAATACAAAACATGAAATTATAGGTTTCGGGGTTCACAGAGACTTCAGGTACTATCTAGTTCAGAGGTGGGGAAGCTGCAGCCTCAAGGCCACATGTGGCCCTCTAGGTCCTCAAGTGCAATCCTTTGACTGAATCCAAACTTCACAAAACAAATCTTGTTAATAAAAGGATCTGTTCTCTAAAACTTGGATTATCAGCAACCTCTTTTTCACTTTCACATTGGCAACCATGCACATTCAGAGCTATGTGCAGTAGAGAAAAAAAAAATGAGAGGTGCATGTGTGCAAGCTTGTGGAAAGGCTGGTATCATTTTCACGAGCTCCCCATTGTGTTCACTGCATATTTGTGCTGTTTTGTCTTTCAATTCAAGCTGCATGTTGCAATTATACCCAAAGCATAATATAAGTACTTTGGGCCATAGGTCCAAGCATGCAAAGTTAGCGATGGGACTTTAGTTAGAAAATAAAGGTGCCAGATAAACTTTATGAAAGAATGTCCGCAGCTCTTATTGACCAGGGTACCCCCAAGGATCTCAAATGGCACACTGGATCACACGCGGCTGACAGTTTATTTCAAAACGGGTTCATTTTTCACTACCTCCAGTGCCATCTACTGGCCATGAAGGACAGTGTTAGAGATGATGTCAAAACCTTGCCAGCCTGGGCATCTTCCATTAGCAGCCACTCATGTTCCAGTAACTTCTCCCTTGGTTTTCAGAAGGCAGCCAAGGTACAGAGGTTTAAATCAGTATAATGTACAGTACAAAGTCCCCATGCCACCATCTAACACACTGGAAGGTAAGAGTCAAATTAAAAAATGTTTTAGTTTTAAAGAATTTTATTTGCTGAATAATATTTATGGTACTGTAGATTTCATGTATTATGAAAAGAGAATAGTATCTGAATCAATGTTTTTTTAATTGAGATGTTAGCACAAAAGGTTACAGAATTCTAGGCAAAGGAAAAGTAGGAAGAAAAAATGTTATCAATTTTATTTGGTATACTATATTTTATGGGTTATTTCCATGGTTACTGTGTTAGGAAAAGTATATTATCAGAATTAATTTTTTTATAAGGAACTGTATGCATAAAAGTATATTTTTAGCAATCTCTAAGAGAAAGATTGCAGTTTTTGGTGGTCGCAGGAAGCTAATGCCCTATTTCCCATCAGTTCAATGTTTTTTACTTTCATGCCATTTTCTAGGCATGTCACCCCTGTGAAAGTTAAGGGTTGACCATATGTGGCTTTTCTAAGTCAATACGAAGCCCACAAGAATCCTTATGCACAATTTAGTGGCAAACACTTCTATTTGAATTTGACGCCAATGGTAACAAGATTAAATGCTGCTTCTGAACACATTTGATCGAAGCGGGGAGAACCAAATTCAATACAGACTATCTCAGACTACACGGGTGTGCTGGTTATGGCTCCGATTCCCAAATCCCCACAGTCTGAAGTCATATCATTATATTCTTCAGAAAAGACTCTTAAATATTCTAGGATAAGAAATAAACCTAGCATATTATTTTTTGCTTAAAGTAGTCTATAATCTTCAAAAAATCCATGATTTGGAGGACTCCCAGCCCCTCTTAGAGCACTTCCAAGCCTGCTGCGCCTTAGAGCATTTCCTGAGTTATTCTGGTCAAAAATAAGATTTTCTCCTCTTGGTCAAACTTCAAGTGATGAACTGGTCTATACTTGTCTAGGCTGGGTCTTAGATACAACAGGCACCAAAATGGGAACAGTTTGGAAAAAAACCTGATGGAAATATTATCACATCATATCCTTATTATGTTATCCATATTATTATAATATTATCCATATTATTCTTAAGAAGACAAGGAAATTTGGAAAGTTTTGTATGAACATACTGAGAGCAAAATAAGCGGAAAGAGGAGAATAATTTATATCAATAATGTAAAGGAAAATAACTTTGCAAGACTTGAGAACCCTAGTCAGTACACAAGCTAATCAATACCTCAGTGAAATGACAATCATGCTTAGCAGAAAGTTGATGAATGACAGATACAAAATGAAACATTCATTTTCAGATATGGCCTATATATGGATTTGTTTTACTTAACTATATTTATTTATAATGAGGGAGGGCTTTTATGGGGATGGGGGAGACTGGCTCAGTGAGTGAGAAGTAACAGATACAAAAGGAAAAAAGGCAACAACAAAACATTAAAAACACACATAACAAAACCAAAATAAGTTCAGAAGAGGGCACAATCAAGGAAACTTTTTTTT
>JAQQSW010018664.1:0-11200 GCA_028646575.1 Pseudocheirus occidentalis | reverse complement strand
GCTCTCCTATAGACATGGCTCTCCGCCCGATGCCCCAGGGCTTGACCAGGCCGGGGTTTCGGCAGCAGGTCCCAGACTGCTGTGAAGAGCCCTGCCTGCTGCGCTGCCTGTAGCAACATATGTGCTTTCTGTCTTTTGGAGAGTTTTGGGGCTTAAAAATGTGTTTAGCATCCCATTTTATGAGTTTTTTAGCGTGTTTGTGTGGGAGCTGTGGTGCTTTGCTGCTTCTATGCCGCCATCTTGGCTCCGCCCCCCGTTCCTTTAAGTTTCAATGCAAGCATCCCCTCTTCTGTGAATGGCTTCTGTAATCCAACTAGTTGTAGATGTGCCCTAATTTTCCTAGATCACTTCATCAAGATTACTCCTTTGCCTCCATTATAAACAACATCTGCGTATGTATACACTTATGTAGCCTTCACCATACCCATGCATGACAAATAAACTAAACATACTATGAGGGCATGGACTGCATCATCTTTTAAAAAAATAAAATAATAACTTTTATATTCATAGTCTCTAACCCAATGCCCTGGACAAAGTAGGCACTTAACAAATGATGGTTGACCTGAATTCTTTGAATAAACTAGAAGTTAAAGTTGAAACCAGGCGAGACACTTAGATTATCTAGGGAAATAGAGTAGAGGGAATATAAAATAAGTCCAAGGACAGAAAAGTAGTGTGTGTGTATGTGTGTGTGAAAATGTTAGGAAAATGATGAAGATTCAATGAAGAAAGCATAAGGAATTCTAGATTAGTAGAAAAACCAAAAGAAGATGGTCGTGTTGAATTATGCACAAAGTCAAGGAATATAAATAACTGTTGTTATTTCCTGATGTGACAACCATTAATATCTTTTCAGAGAAAAGTTTCAAAAAATTGGTAGAAGTAGATGCCATAATCCAATACTTGGAGAAGAAGAGTGAACAAGTGGAGATATTGAATGTAATCAACTTTTTTTTTCCAAGCTGATAATGAGAAAACAAAGAGAGAATGGTAGCTGAATAGCCTAGAAAGATCAAGAAAACCCTATTTTCTTTCCTTTTTTTAGGATAGGAGGAACCTGAGCTTATTTAAAGACATGAGGGGGAAAAGGAGAGGTACAAGATATACAAAAAAGAGGAAGGCTTCAGTACCCTGAGAGGAAATTGGAGGGAATGGAACCAGCATTTCAGCTTAAGGGATTTGCTTCAAGAAAGGGTAGAGCTATTTCTTCTTCTGTGACCAGAAGGAAAAAAGAGAAAATTATTGATGATAATAATAAAGAGATCTTTCCCTTCCCATTACCCATTGCCCATTATCTTCCAGACTAGACTTTAGAACCTTTCAAGATTGGTAAAACTCACCATGGCTTTCATTCTGCTGGTCTGGCCTTTGAGAACAATGGGAAAACATATTAGAGTGGTGGGAAGTTTATATTCTGCATTATATGAGAGGTAATGCAGTACAGTACATGGCAAGTTTTAGAGCCAGGAAAATCTGTTCTGAAGTTTTGCTTTGTGTGATCCTGGGTATATCACTTACTTACCCCTTTTCAGCCCCATAGGACAATTCTAAAACTAAGTTGCAGAGAAATTGTTGACTTGCATCAGTAGAAGAAGGTTCCTCACCTGAGAGTTTCCAGTACCAATGAAATCATAAGTTTATTCCCTATTCCTGTCCCAATTAAATGAAAAACATCATTATACACTCAATAGAATGATATGAAACAATGTGAGCCTCAGGAAGATTTGAATTCAAATCTTACATCTAGCACTTAGTAGTTTTATAGCCACAGAAGGCCACTTAAATTTTCTCAACTTCAATTTCCTCATCTGTAAAATGGGGGTAATACCTGTTGTACCTATCTCAATGATTTATTGTGCAAAATATACATTTAAAACTTTTTCCAAACTTTGAAATGCTATATAAATTTCAAGAGGCACTGGGAATATTAAGAAATTTCAAAAATGTTTTCAGTTAAAAGAAGAAAAGAGGGTAAGAGCAGACTGACCAAAAAATCAACAAAATACTTTTCATTCTTTAAAGATGGAAGAAATCTGAGTCTGTCTGCATGCAGAGAGAGAGCCCCTTTTGTTTTTAACTCAACTTCTGCTGAGTTTCTTTTACTGATGACTCATTTATTTCAAGAATATTTGTATTACATATTTGCATATTCCTACATACATATGTAACCCTGATTGTTTGCTAGTAAAAACTGAAAGCACATGTGAAATATGTATATGTATTTTTTTCATTTTTACCTATACCATATTTAAGACAACACATAAACTTTTTTTAGAACTACAATGAAATGTTTTATTTTTAAAAGATTTGTCCTCTACACATCTCTACAACGATCTGAATTATCACTGAGTTGGCTTTTATTTCCTCTTAAGCAGGTGATCCTAAAATGGGATTCTTTAAAAGAAATTGTAATTCAAGGATTGAGTCAGCTCCACAAGTGGACAGAGCAAGGCCAGAAACTAGCCACATATTTTAAAAGGTTTTGGAGTGCTCTTGAAATACAGGATGATCGAAAATAAATGAATCATGACCAGAGTGAATAACTTTCTTGGGCTTTGTACTGTTTCAAAATACTTGGAAAACTCTTGTTCAAGGAGAGCATGGAAGCTGTGATTCCTGTCTTAAAAGCATACAAAATATTTTTCTTCTATTGTACTTTCCAATCTATAAATTTAAGGGTAAATTTGTTAATATAGGTGATGTCTGAGATAGTTTTGCAAGTTCTACATCAGCAAAAATGTTATTCTTTTAATATATTGTGGTTTCTAGGAGGAGAATGATGAAAACGGTGACATTTATTGAATTTAAAGTAATAGAGCAATTTTTAAAATAGATTAGGGAATCAGAAGGACATGTCTATAACCTACAGCTTCATGAAGTTTGAAATTTTAAAATTTCCTATGACTCTTTCTCCCTAAACCTCAGGCCCTTAAAGACCTTCTATGGTCCTTGCTTTTTCTTTTTCCCTTTCTCCAATTATAATAATTTTTTCTTTGTTTTTTTCTATATTTTGCGTTTGTTTATCTTGTTTGTTTTCCCTTTATCATATGCACATAAATCTAATCTCTGATTCAACTGTTCTAATGATGGGTGTGGGTATCACTTCTAAGGCAATGTCTTAGAAAGTCACAGACATAACTACCTACTGAAGGGAAATGGAGAGGCATCTATGTTTGCAAACTATACTCTAGTTACGAACAGTACTGCAATTCAACTTAATAAACTTTGAATTAAATATATGCTACACATAACTTTAGCAAGAAGAAGAAGGGAATGTGGATAATATTTGGTATTAGGCACTGGATGATGTACAAAGGACAAGTATAAAGTGCTATGAAAAATCTAAGATGGCAGAACTTACTGGAAAGTCATCAGTCAAGAAATATTTCATGTAGTAGATAGCACAGGATTTGTCATTCAAATGAAGAGAATGACTTCAAGAGATAGATAAGGGGAGAGGGTCCAGTTAAGTCTTGGAAGAGCAAAGGCACAAAACTATGAAAGAAAAGGACAAAAATCAGCAACAGAAAATAATTCATCTGGACTAGAATACAGGTGAACAAATATAAAGTAGATACAAAGTAAATATAAAACACTGGAGATTCTAATAATTTAGTGGAGGGGGGGGTCAGTAAAGGACTTATTTTAGAGATGGAACTTTTCAAAGTGATTAAGAAGGTGGTTGTGGCATCAACAGAAATAAAAAATTAGGTGAATGAGTGGCTTTTGGACAAAGGTAAAAAATTCAGTTTTGGACATGTTGAGGCCAAGGAGCCAATTAGACATCCAGAAGCAAGCAGTTGAAAATTTGGGACAGCGTCTTTGGGGAGAGGTTGTAAGTACAGATAAATGTTTGGGTACCATCTTTATAAGGATGATAACTGAAGTATGGAGGTTGTTAGGAACACCAACTGAGATAGTAACTATTTTTTTAAAAGGAAGACAAAAGCATAACTTTGGAGATAAGAAACTATACGTGTATAACCTATATGAAATTGCTTGCCTTCCAAATGGGGTGGGGGGAAGGAAGGGCGTGAATTTGGAACTCAAAGTTTTAAAAATTAATGTTAAAAATTGTCTTTACAATTTTACAACTGTGGAAAAATATTTTTTTTAAAAGAGAGGGATAAGAAACTATCCAAGGTGGTAGATAAGGAATGGTGAGAGTTCAAGGAGGAAAACCATCAGAATGGAGGAAAGGAGAATATAGTCAATACTATGATCTAAAAATAGCTTTTTGACTGTATGGTGAATGGAATATAATGTTAACTAGTATTAAAACTGAAAATACTTTTCACTAGGATATAATACAGCATTATTTAGCTTGATAAAGAAAAATAAAACAGTACATAATGGACCTAAATTTTTGTATGTATGATAACTAACTGGTGGGGTAGGCACTTAATCTTCCTATTATTCAGGTATATAGCTACTAAAAAAGCCACTTAATTCTAGGGCCATGTTTATTTTTATGTAGTCATCTAATGCTCTTTATGCTAAGGAAATAATTCTCTATGTGTATTTTGCTTTGCCATTAATTTAGATGATAGGCTATTTTAGTTCAGGAAGTCAATTAATGTCCATAACTTTAATTCTAAGGTTTGTCATGCATATATTATCCATATATATTCCTATGATAACTTCTTGGCTCTTTAATTGCTATTCAGCTGAGAGGAAATTGTTTTCCTTAGAGCCATTGGACCCCTTTTATAAGTTAATTTACTGTATTCACAATTGTTAGCTTCAGAACTCTTCTCTCTGACACATAGTAGTCATATGCTCCTGGACACATTCTTAAATCTTTCATTCTTCTAAGCAAATCTTTAAGACTAGAAGTAGGACTTTCATTGATAGAGAAACTTTCTACATCCAGAAGTTCCCCCTAACCCCCATGCCTAGGCTGTAATTAGAACAGGATTCTATTTGCTAAACTTTGTGAAGTCTTTCCTTTAGAATAATCAAATTGATTCTGTTTCTTTAAAATAATAATCCTATTTGTAATTACTTGATTTTGTCCTGCTAACTGCCTAAATCACAATTCTTTGTCTCTAAACTTAGTTTAAAAAAATTTAGTTGTCCTGTAATGAGTTAAGTTTGAAATACAATTCTCTTATCCCTGTAGTATTTTGTGTCAAAGAAATGTTACCCTTGAAAAAAGCAGGTCAGCACCAAAGAATCTGGTCTAGTATCTTTACACCACTAAGCTATCCTTAAAAGGTGCTGGCTTATTATCCAAGGAAGTCTGGTCCACCTTCTCTAACTTTATAGGTAGACGGAAACAATGAACATTTCTTAATCACAGGAGAGAAGGAGGAGGTTGTTGCTAGCTCCTCATTCCCAATTTCCAAACAATCATGTTGTTCTCCACTCCCAGGGTGCTATGTCCTCTAATTAATTACATTGTTTTCCCCACCTATCCAACTCTGTTTTTTTGTTCTTTTGTACTTCCTAAAATTATATAAAGGCTAGTAAGTTCCTACCTCTTGGTCTTTAATCACTGAGCAAGGTCATTAACCCAGTTTTTGGTTACTGTTAGCCTAACTAATAAATTGATTATACTCTGATCACTGTCTCTCAATTTACTTAACTCTCAAATATAACACCTTTTATAGGCATGAGATGGGAAGAAACTTTAGAAAAGGCACTGGATTTGAAGTTATTTATGAAGATTTAGTTTCAAATCCTGCCTCAGATACTAGTTGTATGGTTCTAAGAAAGTCACTGAACTTCTCTACGTCACAAGTTACTTTTTTATATATAAAATGAAGGATTTGGACTCAATTGTCTCTAATATTCCTTTCAACTCTATATTATTCCTGTTGTGGGAGACTTTTAACCTGCCTCTCTTAAGAACCCAGATAGAATCTCTCCCATGATTTGCATGACTGCTGATCAAATAAAATGAGGAGCCAAACTGAAAGGAAAATACATTTATTAGTGCAGTAAGGAAGAATATTACCAGACAAAAGTATCATTTTCTTGGGGCATAGACTGGGTTTACATAGCTTTTGGGGCTCATATAGGATACACAATCAATATCATTTCTTAGCAGAAAAGAAATGGAAAAAGGGTGCAAGCCTTAAGGTGACTGAAGTTGCTAAAGGTCAGTTTATTCCTGTGAAGAATGTATTTTATGTGGTTAGTCTTATCAGAAGCTCTTATGTGAATAAGAAATCTCTAATATGGTAAAATGTCTCCTTTTAAAATTGGATCATAGAAATCAAAGTCAATAGAAAATTGTTCATCCAGCTTTTTACCAATAAAGAGGGACGTAAAGTATAAACCCTATAGTTTGTGGTTTGAGACAAAGAATTTAAAATGTTTACTTCAAAGTAGATGTATCACAGTGAAAAGTGGATCTGTTCATTTCTTTAGTATTAAATTCCTCCTCCAAATACTTTATCTTCTAGTCCAAGGACAACATATTTTAAAAAGCTTAAACCATTGCAGGGTCATAGAAACTTAGTTGTGAAAGACATCTCAGGAGTTCTTTTGGTTTATCCCTTGCACACAAAGTTAGAATATATCCAGGTGATAGCTCTTGATTACAAAATACTTCAAGGTTTCCTAAGTGCTTTCCCCACAGGTATTTGATGCAACAGGTACTCCACACATTATTAATTACATTTGTAAGAAATTAAAGACAAGAGAAGTTAAATGACTTGTCTACAAATCCAAGTCTCCTGGCTCCAAATGAAGCACTCTTTCCACTCTGATATGTTGTCTCTACATTAAAATAAAGAGGATGAGTATCACACTGTATCCTTATACAGTCATTCATTCAGCCAACAATTCTAGAACATCCATCTAGCCATGTCTCACCTCACAGACTCAGAGAGTATTTATCATGTTGTGTGTTTACTATGCATCGGACTTTGTGCTAAGCACTAGAGTTTCAAGTATAAGTTTAAAAGAAAAAAAAAAGTTCCTCGCATCAAAGTGCCAACATTCTAGCGGAGGAGGACAATACATACAGGGATATTAGAAGAGAAAGGTGAAAAGAAGAGAGGGATAGCGTGCTGATGAAGAGATTGAAACATCTAGAAAGTGAGGAGTGGGGTCAAGAGTGAAGAAGTAAGGGTGGTATGCTTCTATCTGGTATTTGAAAAGTTAACTTACTGTCTATCTATGTGACCATAGACAAATAACCTCAACTCTCAGAGCTTAGTTTTTCATGTTTCTGAAATTTTGGTGGTCTAGTTGTTGTCCTTCATTCTTGAAGAGGAACAAAATGACATCACTATGCTAGAGTCAAGTTACAATGTGTCTCCAGCTGTGGCTGATCAAACCAATATGAGCTTGGAATGTTCTACTACAGGTTGGGCACAAAGGTCCATGTGAACATTTGGGGTGGATTCTCTAAATTTGCCTATCTTGTGTTTCTTTTGACCTACTTCAATTCTGCTTTACTCACAGAGGACACCTGCTCTGATGAAGGCATGCCATACTGAGTGGTCCTGTGCCATTGTCTCCCATGTCACTCAATCAGTTCCAAAATTCTTAAGAGAGACTTTGAGAATGTGCTTGTATCACTTCTTCCAACTACCATGTGGAATGCTTGCCCTGTGTGAGTTCTCCATAAAATTGTTTGTTTGTTATTTCAATTATACATTTGGCATTTGAACAACATAGTAACATTGGAGTCACATTCTCTGAAGCAGAGTTTGAATGCTTGACAGGTTACTTTGAGAAAGGACATCACTGTCTGGTATCTTATCCTACAAGTGACTTTCAGAATATTTCCAAGACAATTCAAATAGAAGTGAGCTTAATTTTTCTTGTCTCTGAAATTCTGGTGATAATACCTGTATTATAGGTAATATTAAAGGGTCGTTTTGAGCATCAAATGAGATGATAAGAAGTTCATGCCATTAATAAACATTAGCTATACTCCATTTTTTGGAATGTCATCCTCTACCCTACAAGGAATTGTCCTACCTAGTTTCTTCCCTGAATTCAACAGTTGTCTCATAGCCCTTGTCACATTTCCATCCTTCACTGTGACTTTATTATTGACCTTAATGTCAGAGAAAGTAAGGCTATGTTGAATCAAGTCTCAGCAAACTTGTATGGTATATGTTACATTGTATTTATTTATATGCCTACTCTCCCTCCTCCCTCCTCCTTCCCTCCTTCCCTTCCTCTGTTCCTTCCTTCCTTCCTTCCTTCCTTCCTTCCTTCCTTCTTTTTCTTTCTTTCACAATTAAAACCACCTAAAATTCACTATGCTTATTTTATTAGCTAGGAAAAAATAAGTGATGCTCATTTCATAACCATCAACATTTTTGCTCAGTCTTATTCTACTGTTTCTTTTCTCAATGAAATGTAGAAACATCCTGTCTCAAGATAAAAACACTAATCGCCATCAGTAGATTTAAGTGAACAATGGATTCAAAATAAACACTTTGGAAAGGCAGGTCTCAGTCATTTCAGATTGTCTGGTTATTAATTTCTTTATGATCTCTGCTTCCTAGGATATTCAACTTTAAACTTTTTTATGTACAGTGTACCCAAGACAAACCAGACTGCATCACTCTATTGAATAGCACCCCATCCTTTACCCCTTCTTCATCCCACACAAATACACCAGTGCAGAAAAGGAGAAATCTTCTGCCAGATACCATGTTAATGCCTTAGTAAAAAGGTTTGATGAAGGATAAGGTAGATGCTTTTTGCTCAGATGAGGTTTGAAGATAATCTATAGACTCAGTTATTCATGCCCTTTAGATAATGTACAGTTCACCATATAGTTGGCCATAATAAAATACTCTTACCAATAATATTTTACAGAATTGATTTGTAGGGAATTGTATAATGCAAATTTCATTTGGGTTCATACACACACGCCTCTAGATCTATAGAGAAAGCTAAAATATGTGGGAAAGTGTACGATTAAACATTCCCATTAGAAAATACTTAAACTGAATGCTATTTTAACTGAAAAATTATTTCAGGAACTATTTTTTAAAGCAAGATCAATGCTATCTTTCCCAAGCCTCAAACTTTATTGCATGCCCCCCATCAGTTTATACTGTCTATTTATGCAAAGTCCTTTGAGTGTTAAACTGCTTTCTCTGCAGTCTAGTTGCTTGTTATAAAACCTATTTTCTCTCAGTACTTTGACAGCACATCAACCAACAAATCTCGGTAGTGACAAACTCTAATGATTGAAGCCCATATCTTGATTTCTCCCAGTATCTCAATACATTTATGATTCAATACTGACTTTACTGTTATTAGCTCATCCTGCCTTTTACTGTCTCCTTTCATCCATCACACGTAAACTGCATGTCAACACCATAATCATTTGAACCAAGAGAAGGTGGGTGTAGGGAAGACAGAAAGAAAGATTAACTTTAGCTTTCAAAATGTCCATGATGTATGTATGGTGCCACAAATTTATTTGTATTATTTCACAACCAAAACATATTAGAGCCCCTCAACATTTTCTTTGCTAATTGTCAACAGAAAAAATGTTAAAAATATTTTATTTTTAAAGAGATCTTTCATATCTTTATTTTTAAAGAGATCTTTCATATCTTTGCTTGACTGTCTTTTCCTACTGACATTTGAAAGCAAGCTAGCACTGCCTTCCCTATGTAATTTTCCAATGATATGCACTTTGCATAGCAGTCAGAGGTGTACTGTACAGGATTGCAAACAATAAAGCAAATAACATACTTACTTCAGTAATACAGAATAAGACAAACTAGAGATCATGAGTCATGCTCTCTAGTAGTTGGTGAGAGAATTTTAACAAAACACAAAGATGGACTTTTTTAGTCCTGTGGGGAGAGGCTTTGAAAGTTCTCTTGCAGGTTAGAGAAGGAGGAAGGTAGAGAATTTGGAACTCGAAGTTTTAAAAACTAATATTGAACATTGTTTAAACATGTAACCAAGGAAAAATTAAATACTAAATAAATACAATTTCCGTCCCCCCCAAACAAACACTAGACCTAATGAAGTTACAGATGGCCAAACACTATAGCTGCATTCAGTCTGGGCAAGACTAGGAAGAGGAATTTAGTCACTATGATTCCCTAAACCTGATTTGGCCTACACTTGAATTACTCCACTCCTAGAAATATAAGCAAACCCCGACAAAACTGTGAAGTTTGGAGGTGGGAAAAGGGTTGGAAGAGGAGTATCCATGTCTCCTCTTTCCAGACTTTTCACAAATAGTGAACAAAACTTAATGTGGTCTTGTGTGCCCTGCAGCAGGAGTTGGGTGTAGCTATAGAGGATTTCAAGCTATAATTGCTATTTCCAATTAATCTCAAATTTAGAATTTTTGAGATAATGGGTTCTTACACAAACACACACACACACATACACACACACACACACACACTACAGGACCTTTTCCCACCAATATAATTTTAAGGAATATTCATTAACTAGCTATCGTGTCTAGCACTGAGCTAAACACATGGGAGTTATAGAAAAAGTATAGCACTTGCTGTGGAGAATTAATAGCTTGTTAAATGAAACAAGACTAGCATCCACAGAAGAGAGAATATGATATAATATACAATATAGTGTTGAACTTTAAAAAAGTTCTTTTACTTGCTGTCCATGACAATGGCAACTGCCATGACCTGAATCTGACCAGCTTAGTTTAGGGAATAGGAAAGCGTCATATCTTAATCCAGATGTACAATGTATAACACTTTCAGTAATTTAAATATGTGTTTAGTGGATGGATAGCATGTGGTTCTATTTGGTAGAATGACAATGCAGATCACAACTAGAAGTGTTAATATCAGGTAGACTATAACTGGCATCAGCGAAGTCCAAGTAAACAGTAATAGTAATGACAACCCTCTAAAGTTTACAAAACCCTTCATGTACTTTATCTCATTTAGGTAAGTGAAGTTGGCATAATTATTGTTTTCTCCCCCACCCCACACCCACACATACTTCACAAGTGGGGGAACAGGAGTGGAGAGAGGCTAAACAATTTGACCATAATGACACAGTTAATAGCACTGAGGGTGAGCTCATATGATCCTGGACCTGGAGGTTTTAGGGCCTTCAAAGATCATCCAGTCTAGTCCAGCTCTCTCATTTTATAGATTTCCCACAGAGGGTAAATGAGTTAATTAGAGTCATATAGGGCTCTGTATGAAATAGGTCTGCAATAAACAGACTATGGAATACATCCCCATCTCTCTCCCTCTTTCTTATTCAGCTCTCT
>JAQQSW010018663.1:0-11200 GCA_028646575.1 Pseudocheirus occidentalis | reverse complement strand
GCTCAACCTGTCCTCTAGTATATGAAGTGACATCTTGATAAAACCTAAAGAAAAAATTCCTTGGAAAATCCTAATCATGTTCTGCATATCATCTCCTGTTGGGGGAAAATGGCGTCCAAATTATTTCAAAACAACTCAAGAAAATGTGTGTTTTAAGAACACTCCTTTTAAGTAAGACTTCTTTATTGTATATTTAAAAGGAATAGCAAGTTGTACATAGAGAATTTGCAGTTTCATGTGCAGTCATCTTTTTTTTATTGTACTATGTTATGGAAATGCATGTTTTTATTCCATAAATTAAAAAATTAACAAATAAATAATTTAAAATATTTTAAATTAAATTTTTTTTCTTAAATTAAAAAAATTTAAATTAAATTAAATTAAAATTAAAATTAAATTTAAATTGAATAAAAAATTAATTTAATTAATTAAAATTTTTAATTACTTAAATTAAAATTTTAAATTAAAAAAACATTATGGCAAGGAAAGAAAACAAAAAACAAAAATAAATCCCTAATGTGTTCTCCCCATTTTGCATGTGATTAGGAAGAAAAAAAATATGCCTGACCTCTGTTGCAAATGACAGTAAGGGATTGTGAATTACGCACAACGTGTGTGTGGTGGATTGCAGACCATAAGACCATTTTGTACCCCCTGTCCTCTCCAAGGGCTCTCCATATCAAATCAGCCCTTCCTCAGTGGAGCACCTGATTCAAGTTGTAAGTCACAGGGACAAAAGACAGCCTTGTTCTCAAGGCAGCCTCCCACAGTTCAAAAAACCAGAAGATCAGGCCTTTACCCAGGAGGACAGCTTGTTTACTACTTCTCTGGCCTGAAAAGCACTTCACTTACTCCCTAGAGTTTATTCTTCTAATTGACTGCGAGAGAGGGGCTGGCCAGGACAAAATGAGCTATGCACAGTTCCATAACAGCAAAACAAGGGGAATAACCAAGAGGGACTAGGGCCCAAGGTTACATATTGCTTCTGGTGGTGATGTTTTACTGATAGAATTTATTTGGCTATCTGTTGACACCTTCTGGATTTGTACATTCTCAGTAAACTTCACTTGGCAACCAAGAAGTCAACAACATTTATAAAATCGCTGCCTTGTAGAACAGGAAGCAATGGGTAGGCTCAAGAGGAGTGTCAGCTTTGGTGGTGGAGGAGTAGGTAACAAAATCATGTCTTTCTTTTATTCAAGAGCTATAGAGTATTTAGCTTTGTTTTGGGCAAGTGTGGGAAGAAGGTATTCAGAGATAGGAGATGACCAGGAGGAGCTAATGCCAGTTCCACAGAAGGTCAGAGGATCACAGATTGAGAACAGAAAGAGACTTTTGAGATAATCTAGGCCAGGACTGTGTAAAATTTTGATACCCTGGACCCCTTTCTCAGACTAGTAAAGGGCATGGGGCACTTCTCAGAAATTGTGTTGTTAAAAGTAGAAAACAAAATAAAGAGAATTAGAAAGGAAATCAATAGTATTAGAGTAGTTAACATTTATATAACATTTGCTTTGTTAGACATACTGCTAAGTACTTTACAATTATCTTGATTCTCACAATTCTGTAATTGGGTGCTGTTATTATTTCCATTTTACAGATTAGGAAACTAAGTCAGTCAGTGGTTTTAAGTCACTCGCTTAGGGTCACACAGCTAGGAAGTATCTGAGGCTATATTTGAACTCATCATCCTGACATCAGACCTAGTTGCTACCCATAAACTCCCTTTTCCACTTTCTCTACATGAACTCAGTTACATCTAAATCTAACTCCACATCTAGCTCAGCTAGATGAGACCACACATTACCCTTTATTTCTAGAACTTTTGCCTACAGTCAACCGTATGAACTCTTCAAATCCTATAGCTCTCAAAAAGGTGGGAGACTTTAGTCTGAAAAGCTGATATAAAAGCATTTAGAACATAGTGGTAGTAGTATAGTAATAGTAGTAAGAATAGTAAATAGTAGTAGTAATAGTAGCAGTAGTTACAGTAGATGTATTAATAGTATTAGTAGTAGCAGCAAAAGTACTATTAGTAGTAGTTCATAGCAGCAATAACAGTAGTAGTAATAACAGTAGCAATATCCTCTGTGCCACCCAGTTGCCCTATATTGAAATTCAATAATAAATGTTTTCTAAATCACAGACTCTCAAGTTAAGTATTACTGATGTAGACTAAAGCAATTATTTTTCAGACAAAGAAACTGATTCCTGGATCTGTCAAATGACTTTCCAAAGATCACAAAACTAATAAATTTCTGGGGCAGCATTCAAACTGAGGACTTACAGGGTTAAAGGCCAGGATTCTTCCCGCTGTAGACTAAATGAGATAATATATGTAAAACACTCGAAAAACCTTAATATCATGTTAGTTATTATTATTTTAAATTATACTACACTACTGCTAAAAAAATCCTTAAAGGCAGAATGATAGGAAAAAATAAAGAATGCTGAACCTGAAATCAGGAGCCTTGGATCCAATCATAACTACAATAATCTCTTGCTCTATGACCTTGGGGAGCTATTTGTGCTAATATTTATTACCTGAGTAATTCTTTCTGGGTCATGATTTCCTCCTGTGTAAAATAACAGATTGGTGCTCTCCAAGTGTCTGATTTGGGGTCAAGAGAGCTGCTTTCACGTTCTGACTCAGGTAATTGCCTTTTGTTGTCCATAGGAAAGTTAGGTCACTAACCTCTCAGAGCTTTAGTCATTTCATCTAGAAAATAGGCATAATAAGATGTGTACTTCTTACCTTAATGGGTTGTAATTAAGAAAATGCTTTGTAAAAATAACATATTGTGTTCAGGAAACTTTACATTGCTATTGTTATCATCATCATCATCACCATCATCACCACCACCACCACCATCATTAGTGTCATCATCATCCCTAGACAGCACAGGGACAATCAAATTTCTCTGCTACCCATAAACAACATTTCCTGCTTTCTGTTCATAAGATATATGCATCAACTACAAGATGAGATCATGCATTCTAATCTTCTGCCAGATCTTTTGCCTAAAGTCAACACTGTGGACTCTTTAAATCATATAGGTCTCACATGGGGGAGATGGAGAGTTTACTCTGAGAAGAAGGTACTTTAGAACATAGCAATAGTAGTGGTAGTGATAGTAGTCATAGGAATAGTGATAGTAGTAACAGTAGTAATAGTAATAGTATCAGTAGTAGAAATAGTAGTAAAAGTAGTTACAATAGATATCTTAATGGTAGTAGTAGTGGCAGTAGTAAAGAGTAGTAGTCATAATAGTAGTAATGGCAACAGTAGCAGTATTAGTCATAGTAGCAAGAACAGTAGTAGTAGCAGTAGTAATACTATAAATAGCATCAATAACATTAGTAATACCAGGAACAGTAGTAGCCACTGTAGTAAAAAATTGTAGTAGTAGCAGTAATAGCAGTGGAAATAGTTGCATTAGTATTAATAGTAACAGTAATAGAACTATTAGCAGCAACAGCAACAGCAGCAGTAGTATGTAATAGAAGTAAAATAATAATAGGAGTGGCAGTAACAGTGTATGTTGTAGGAGTAATAGTAATAGAATTAGTAGTAGTAGCAACAGTAATAATAGTAATAGAATTTGTAATACTAAGTAGTAAGAGTAGTAGTAGTAACAGTCATAAGAATAGTAGTAACAGTAGTCATAGTAATGGCATTAGTAATAGCAGCAGTAGAAGAAGTAGAAATAGTAGTTATAGTAGAAGTAGCAATAGTAGTAGAGGTAATAGGAGTATTAGGAGTAAGACTACAAATAGTAGCAGCAAAAATACTAACAGCAGTAGCAGTAGTTACAACAAAATTAGTATAGTAGTAGCAATATCAGTTATAATGGGAAGTAACAGTAAAAGTAGCAGTACTACTACTAGTAGTAGTAATAGTAGATGTAGTGATAATGGTAGTAATAGTAGTAACTAGCATTTATACATTGCTTTAATTTTACCAAGTTGTATACTTAGGTTATCTCATTTAATCCTTATAACCCTTTAAAGTAGGTGCTATTATTGTGCCCATTTAACAGATGAGGTAATTGAGGCACTGAGGTTAAATGACTTGCTCAGAGTTACATAAGTAGTAAATGTCTAAAGTGAGACTTGAAACTAGGTCTTTCTGAATACAATCCATTCTTATATCTACTTTTCCAAAAAAAGCCGAGAGGTTATAACAGGTTGGACAATTTGGGATGATTTGACTAAAGGAAGTGGAATTTAAGATGGCCCTGCAGTAATACACAAAATTGGAATGGAGGTGAGCAGGAAATTTTTGGAGAGGCAGCAGTATTATCAAAGATGAAGAGGCAGGACTGCTCATAATGGCTTTCAGAGAGTCAACAGACCAATCTTCTGGAGTAAAGGACTTACATAGGTGAACAATGAGGCATGGTATTCATTTAAGTCATGTAATGTTATAGACAGAAGACAGTTTGAGATCATGTAACAACACCTCTCATTTTGTAGTTGAGATGAGAGACATAGAGGGAGAGAGGGAAAGGGAGAAAGAATAATTTGCTTAAAATCATATAACCAATTAGCTATAGAGTCAGGCTTTGAACTCAGATCTCCTGATGCCTATTTCAGTGTTCTTTTCTCTATAGGAGGACGGGTTTCATTTATGTTGAAAATTCCTTTCTCAGAAATGGTACTCTATTTCCTATCCTAGGACTCAGTTGGATTTTGAATGCATTGGTCCATCAGCCTTAGCTAAGAGAGAAAAGCTTCATTGGATTTTGCTAATCATGTCTGGATAAACACAACAATTAATGCAGACACAGCTATCTAACATTTGGCCCTGTCAGCCATTTGCTTGCCCTGGGAACCAAGAGAATGGCAGCTGTACTCTGGAGTAGTGCATAACCCAATCCTGGCAGAAATACAGGCCAAATTCTGTTTTAGGCTCATAGTCACAAGTTTCTTGGGAAATGTGGGGAAGAGGGCTAATAAGATTAGGTTTTCTCTTGGAATGCCTAGCTCTCTCCAAGTCTTAGCTCAAATGTATCTTCCCTCACCTTAGTTACTATCTACCCTTCCAATAACTTTGTATTTACTTATATGTGCACATTCTGTATCCACAATGTGTATTTTAATCTCCTTAAGGGCAGTGTTTGCTTTAGTTTTGTCTCTGTATGTCCAGCACCTAGAACAGTGCCTAGTATAGAGTTGAAATTAAATTGAACCCTCCTTATTTAGAGGGGCAGGGCAGGAATTCAGGGCACCAGCATCATGGGATATTCCTTTCCTACAAATGATTAGAGAAAGGGGGACGTTGCTTAAGGCCCCCTCATGGTTAACACTGAGAATCCATGTCTATTTACCTGCTTGCCAGCCCAACCATACATGAATTTATTTTCCTTCCTGGCATTCCTACAGACTGTAAATCTCTGAGATTGGGAAGTCAAATATCTTGTAACTGGATTTAGATCAAAGTCAGAGAGCTGACATCCTTTTCTTTGCAGGAACCAGAGAGTCCATGATATTCCTTTTCCTTCTTGAATACCTGGCTGTTCAGAGTCTCTGAGGAACACAGGCGAGTAGTAGGTAGAAGGTTTCATTTTCTGGGTTAAATCTGTTCAGCACCAGGTAGCTCATCTCATCTTCTGTACACTTAGCTAACCTGGCTAATGATTGAGCAGGTATGCAATTCATTATTTATCTCATGATTGAACTTTCCATCCTACTAGGACCAATTTGAATGTGTGCCCTCCCTAAATGGCTTTTGCTGAAGATATTTACCAGTGCCTTGGAAGATGTTCTACCAAAGGAGCAAACAAACAATAAAAAAACCCCCACCCAAAACAAACAAAACTCCCAAAACCCTTAGTGGTAAAATTCTCCAGAGGCTACTATTTTAAGATGACCCTGTATTGTTAAAATTATTTCAAGTCCTAGGATACTAGAAATCCCCCTTAGTGCAATCCACAGTTTCATGAATAAAATTGGCCAAACTATGGACACTGTGATGCCAAACAGTTTAAAATGCATGTTGTCCACATCTTCACTTAAAGCAGAACGGGCTAGTTGAGAACCATTCAAGAAGTAGAGAGAGATATCACAGAGAGACACTGCTGATTGATAATCAGCTAGGTCCAGAACTGAACAGTAGTAAAAACAGGTAAGTCTGGATTGCACTGGGGAAACTGTGAAATAGCTTTTGATGATTCCGAGCTGCCTGCCTCTGTGAGAAGAGATGGACATCTTGAGCTGTACTATTGCCCTCAAAATACCAAATGAATGAGAGAAAGACCTTTAATGTATTATATCTCTACTCTAAGATAGATTTGGGAAAAGGCAAGGATAAAAATAATACAAGATGAGAAAACATAGATTGTTTGCAATCAGCACCAGGGGAGACAGTGTCCACATGAATGAATTCAGGAATTCATTAAGGTATTGAAGATTGCCCTTGATAGTGTCTACTTTCTTCTAACTTAGGGAAAGCACTTTATATCTTGTCAAGCATATGTCTTTAAATTATGGCTGAGGATTCATTGCTCTAGAAAATGCACCTATCATTGCTGATCCCTTCAAGAGTGTACACATTTTTGTTAACTTCAACTACAATGGATGGCCCTTCACTCTCTTGGATAGACTTTTCTTGACCTTTTGCCTCAGTATCAGTCTAAACTTTTTAGCTTATCTTGGAATCATTGCCTTATTCATATCCTGTCTTATGAAGCCTCTATGGATTTATTAATGCTAAAATTATTGGGTGAAATGTTAAGCAGTTTGCTAGGCAGAGGAGGAAGAGTTTCCTTCTAATTCAATCCAATCTAATTCAACCAAAAATGTTGTAATATTAGGTGCAAGAAATTATGATAGATAGTGAGAAGACACAGTCAAACTAAAATTGTTCTTGCTTCAATAAACTTTCTAATAATTGGCTATGGCATATAAGCAGATACACATATGATCATTTGAAGAGGAAGCAAATCACTAACATCTACAAATAGTAATAAAGTCTTTCTCGAGGAGGTACTACATGAACTAGATATTCTAAGGGACAGGAGTGAGAAGAATGTCCATTGTAGATATAGGGGACTATACTACACAAAGATATGGAAAAGGGAAATTGAATGCCAAGTTGGAGGAACAATGAATAAGCAAGTTTGGCTAGAATTCAGAGTGTATGAACATAATTAGTAGTAAAATAATCTGGGAAGACAGATTGATACTGGGTTGTTAAGAGCATTAAACTCCAACCAGAAAGTTGATATTTTATCCTAGAGTCAATAGGTTCTCAATGAAGATGGTTGAGCACTGGAGTGATATAGTTAGACTCATATTTAATAAGATTATTTCAGGTAGCTAGGTGTCATTGTGGATAGAGTGCCAGACATGAAGTCAGGAAGTCAAATTTGGCATCAGACACTTAATAGCTTTATGTGACCCTGGGCAAGTCACTTCACTCTGTGTCAATTTCATCATCTCTAAAATGAGCAGGAGGAAGAAGTGGCAAACAGTTCTAGTATTTTTGCCAAGAAAATACTAAATGGAGTTACAGAGAGTTGGGCAGGATTGAACAAAATCAAAAAATAAAAATTATTTCCTCAATTTGAGATAGGGTAGATAGGAGAAGGGAGACCCAGGAATCAGACTCCAATTTGGATGCTGTTGAGACATGAAGGTAGAACTAGGGTAACCACTATGTAAAGTGGATTGAAGAATGTGAAGATATAGAAAGATCCTACATAAAGGAAGTAACAGCTTCACTAGTGAGGTTAGGACCAATGAAAATTTCACTGTGAAAAAAGAATCTGTAGTTCTTGTATGTATTGTTTTGTCTTGTCTGAGTACAGGGAGCCATAGCCAATAAGCAGTTTAGAAGAACAGCAAGGTTTCTCACTTGAGAACCAAATTTGAATGATAACAACCTATCTCACACTGAGCCTTAGGTCCAATGCCTGCCCCATGGAACACCTTTTTGACCTAAGATACTGGTCAGAATTATTCTTTCAATGTTCATATTGTGAAATCAATGAGCCATATTTTGTCTTAAAAGCTGTATATTCATACTTGTGTGATTATATCTGGTCACAGAAGGTGTCCTATTGATTTTCTACTGGCAGTTACATAACAGCTTTTGAAGATAGACTGAACTTGGGTTATTTCTATCTTGCATAAACAACTACTTGGCCTTTATGAATAAAGCATAACTTGATTTCAAACTAAGAGAACATTTGGGCTTTTAAGATTGGTCCTCAATCTTGTCTGTACTATTGTAATAACCTTTGAACGGGTCTCCCCACTACAATGGTACCCTCTTATTTTTAGGAACCAAGATAAATATATTTGTTTGGAAGTTAAAGCTCTTCACAACCTGGCCCTTTCCTGCCCTCCCAGTGTTCTTGCACTTTATTCCCTTTCATGTAGTCTATGATACAGCAATGTTGATCTGCTTGTAGGTCTTCACACAGAATACTTCATATGCTATCTCTTGGACCTTCACATCAGCAGTCCCCCGTCCTTGGAATGTTCTCCTTTCTTTCTTCTGTCTCCTAGATTCTCTGGCATACTTCAAGAGTAAGCTCAAATCTCACTCACTGCAGGGAGTGTTTTTCAGTCCTGTTTCATTCTTCCCTCACCTCTAACCCAGGTGCTAAAAGCATCTCTTCTCAGTTGTCTTTTATCTACTCCTTT
Source organism: Pseudocheirus occidentalis (assembly GCA_028646575.1). Lineage (NCBI taxonomy): Eukaryota > Metazoa > Chordata > Mammalia > Diprotodontia > Pseudocheiridae > Pseudocheirus > Pseudocheirus occidentalis. Next base: position 2,548 of record JAQQSW010018663.1, on the reverse strand, counting down.
TATATTTTGAGTATGTGTGTGTGTGTGTATATATATATATATATATATATATATATATTCATTCCTTGTCATTTCCTTCATAGAAAATGATCACTTTGAGAACATTGATTATGTTCCTTTCTCCATCTAGCTCAGTACATGAAAAAATGTAAATATTTAATAAATACTTGTAGTATTGACTGGATTTTGCTAATGCTGATTCACAATTTCTTCATAGAGTACAATCTTAGAGAGTCATGGAGGGGGGAGAGTTAGAGATTGTGATCTTCCAAGGGTCTCACAGGTAGTATGAGCCACAGGCAAAATTTAAACTAGACTTTGCTGACTCCAAGATTCTCCTATCACCCATTTGTTAATAGTGGGTGGTAATATCTATTGCATACGGCTCCTGGGGTATTGTCACTCTTGGGTTATCCCCTGATTTTGCCCTGAGATGACTCATTACCACCAGATGACTTGCTTCATGGAATCATATAATGAGAGCTTGCATGGTAATCACACTGAGAATGCAGAAAACACAGACTGAGTGCACTCCTGTGAGATTTCAGTATTTCCAAAGTGCCAAGGAAGTATGAGAAAATACAACATTTTGCTCAACTATCTATAAATGGAAATCTCTCTGTCCCTAGCAAACATGAGCCAAGGGCATCCAAGGGACTCTAGCTTCATCCTCTTACAGTTAAATCACGCCCCCCCCCCCACATTCCTTTCCTTTTTCTCTGGGAACCCTCATGTCTAAGGCTAAATGTTAGGATCAGGGAGACAGGAAATTGAACTTTGGGACAGGGATTTGGAACTTCTGGAGGCAAGATTGCTGACAGAGACAAGGGCCTTTCCCTCTGATCCTTCCTCCAGTCAGCACATCAAATCAAGGAGATACAGCACCTCTGTCTCTGTGTTGTGTCATAGGCTGGTCTATGACAAATTACAGAAATCAATGTCTTAGAAAGGTGGAGAGCAGAAGAGTCAGGTTAACCTATATATTATATTAGTTTATATATAGTATATTAGTTCAGCTTCAGGAACCTAATTTTCCTGAGTGGCTTGTCCTGTGTGCCCATAAACATGTGCTCCCTCATGCTTTTGTGTCCCTAGAGCAGCAGTTCTCAACCTGTGGGTTATGTTCAATTTGTAGCAATGAAACTACATCCTGCATATCAGATATGTACATTACAATTCATAAAAGTAGCAAAATTACAGTTAGGAAGTAGCAACGGAAATAATTTTATGGCTGGGGGTCACCACAACATGAGGAACTGTATTAAAGGGTCACTGCATTAGAAAGGTTGAGAAGAACTGCCCTAGACAGATTTGTGGGTTGAGGGTAGCTGTCCAAAGTCCACAACTCCTGAATACTGGCTGATGGTGGCTAATGGCAGAAGATGACTGGCTGAAGACTGACTGATGATGAAATTCAAAAGGGTACAGACCATTGGATCTTACTAGTGCTATCTGAGAAGCTTCTCCCTTTAGTTGTGTGTAAGGTAGAAGTTTCACAGTGGTTGTCAGTGGTTGTGAGATACTGATGTTAGAGTCCAGGATATTCTCTATCACTAGGCTTATGACTTTATAATCTTAGGGAAAGAATCTTTAGAATTCAGAGATTTAAGCACCTGATAGCACTTTTTTGTTATATAATTTTGCTTTAGGATTATGCCAGTCAAAATTAATCAATATGTTCTCATTGAGTGCCTACCCTGATAGTGTGCAAATACAATTATTGTCTCTAAGTTGCTTTCAAGCTAGATGAGGAGAGGGGACAAAATATGAATAATTTAAATAAACACTACAGAACACTTGTATAGTGCACATTGTATAGCAACATTGTATAGTGCACAGAAGGTTGGTCTTGGAGTTAAGACAACTTGGGTTTTTGTGCTGCCTCTGATACATGCTATCTGTGAGACAAGTGGTACCAAACCCAAATAAAAATATGGGCCAGTAAACCATACATAAGGATCCCTGTGCCTGCATGGGCCACTACATGGTACAGTAGATAGAGCACTGCACTTAGAATCCAGAAGGCTCATCTTCATGAGTTTAAATTCAATCTGAACACTTGTTAGGTATAGGGTCATAAGTGTAATTATCCTGGGATGTAACAATCCCATTTGCCTCAGTTTCCTCAACTGTGAAATGGAGAAGGAAATTGCAGATCACTCCAGTATCTTTCTAAGAAAACCCCAAGTGGAGTCACAGAGAATCAGACATGGCTAAAATATATGTATTTTAGATAGATATAAATACACATGTATGCAGGAATACATATATGACCATGTATACTAGAACATATATATTAGTCCATACTTTAACAACTCAAAGAATGGAAAAGAATTGACAGAAAAGATGTAGTAATTGGGTTAACCATTCTGCAATATGGGAATACATGGAATAAAGGTACAAAAATCAATTTGGTTAAATAGGCAAGGTCCATCAGTCTATGGAGTAAATAGTTCTACTATTGACCTAGTGACCCAAAGATTAGTGTAATTTTTACTGAAACTTTTCTGTTCCTTTACAGTTGTGTTAAATCTTCTGAGTTTTTTTT
>JAQQSW010018662.1:0-11200 GCA_028646575.1 Pseudocheirus occidentalis | reverse complement strand
CATTTGTGTTTTACAAAGACTTACAAAATATACTTCAAATCATTATCAATCATTAACAAAGTCACTGCCTTCATAAATGGCAATCATATGAGTGACTTGATGTACACACCTAAAGAAAATATGACCTTAGAACTGTCCTAAAATCACATTCTATTTTTGTATTCTTCAAAAATCTCAGGATCTGGATTCTTGTATAGACTAATTTACTATTTTGGGGTGGTAGGCAGGGGAAAGGCAGGGAGAAAATTTGTAACTCAAAATTTTGTGGAAATCAATGCTGTAAACCAAAAAAATAAACAAAAGTTAAAGAAAGGGGAAAAAAGAAAAAAATCTGAGTTCAAATATCTCAGATACTCCCTAGCCGCATGACCCTGAGCAATTCATCTAATCTCTGCCTCAGTTTCCTCTTCTGTAAAATAGGGGAAATGGAGATAAGCACCTACCTCCCAGGTTTCTTGTAAGGATAAAATGAGATATTTATAAAGTGCTTTGTAAACCATAGTGTTATATAATGCTAGCTATTATTATGCACATCTCCATTCTTTGTAATTTGGCTTCCATCCTCAGCACCCAAATAATGCTCTCTCCAAAGTTTCAATGATCTCTTTATTGTCAACTCTGATAGTAGAAAATTGCCAACTCTCAGTCTTCATTCTTCTTGACCTCTCGATAGCCTGAGACACTGCTTATCCTTCCTTTAGACCTCCAATCCCCTGCCCCCACACATACACACATCTCCCTTAATACTCTTTCATCCCTGGACTTTCTGATATTATTCTTTCTTGCTTCTCTTCCTGGAGCATTTTTCTGTCCTCTCCTAGGGTTATGTAATTCTTTCATACATATGTCTTTTTCCCAGTAAGGCTTTAAGGATTAGAGATCATATAGGCCTCCCTCCAGAGAATGAGAATCTCTGAGTATCCTCTAAAGCTACTCTCTTACTGACTAAGCTCTCCTGGGCATCTTTTATATTTAAGCTGTGATTGATATCTTGACATTAGCTGGTGGTCAGCTAATTTCTTATAAGAAAAGTGTCCTATAACTGCCTCACTATAGTACTTCCTGCTATGCTAATCTGCTCCTTTCTACTGTGTTCCTTCCCAATTGAAACTCTAGCTCCTTTCCTGGGGGCCATGTTGATTAGTGAGAACTTGTGACATTTACTCCAACCCTGACATCCAACTACATTCTCTTCCTGACATCCCATGATGCCTGTATTTCTACCCACTCCCTCAGTTTTCCACTTCTTGATCTGGAAAAATAATCACATCAACACTACTATTGCTTCTGGAAAGGGCAAATCATTTCAGTGTCCTATGTTTCCATGTGACATCACATTTCCCTGAATATTATTCCCTATATATGTTATGTTTTGCCTTATAAGAACACAAGTTTCTTGAGGGTACATATTGTTTCTTTTTTAAATGTATACCCTTAGTACTTAGCTTGGTGCCTGGTAATTAATAAACACTTTAAAAAGCTTTTTCATTAATTCACTAATGAATTAATTAATGAATAATTAATTAATAATGAATTTCATTCATTCACTAATTACCTGAGACTCACTCTAACAATGTGAGAGTGCCAGACATAATCCAGCAACATGAATTGTATCATCTTTCTTTCTAATCAGAGGGCTAAGAACTTATCATATGTAAGTTGTAGAAGTAAATATACTAGTTGCAAGGGTTATTGCAAGGATAACATAACAGTAGCATTGGAACATTCAGGTCCCATGAAATTCAAATGGCTATAGCCTAACCCTGACCTGAAGCTGCTTGCTATCATAGTCCCACACATCTTTAAGAGGCAGTAAGATATGACCAATTTGACCACTTCTTACTCTATTCTGTTGGAAAAGCTAATTATGGGTGGTATTGTGTCCTAGGTGTCTTTTGCTATACTTACTTGTTGACATCTTCAGCTTATATGAGTTTTATTATCATCTCTGTGCAGAAGACTAAACAGATCTGTACATCTATCCTTAGTCTCTCTTTTCATCTTCAGTCCCATATCACTTTGAATGCATGTTAAATTGGAAAGAGAACCTAGATTCAAATGTTACTTCACTGCTTTTGTGACAATGGGTAAATCATCTCTGAGACTCAGTTTTCTCACTTGTAAATGAGGGAGTTAGATCTCAAAGAGCCTTTCAGCTGTAAATCTATTATACTATTGGATAGTCTGAACTGCTTGTCCCATAGGTATCTGAAATTCAACACATCAAAAATCAGACTCATTATCTTTCCTCAAAAACTCAGCTGTCTTTCAGACTTCCCCATTACTATCAAGGGTCATACCATACTTCCAGCCACCAAGGTTTATAATCTCAGCATCACCCTTATCTCTTCACTCTCACTAACCCTACATATCTAATCAGCTGTCACATCTTGTTTCCATTTACGTAACATCTTCCACCTATATTTCCATCACTCTATTCCCAGTTACCACCTAACACAGGTCCTCAATATCTGTAAGCAAGACTACACACAAGCTAGCAAACTGTTGTCTATGAGTGTAATGGTAATGAAACTTGAAGATCCCTTTGTATTGGAAGGCTGCCAGGTACTTAGCACCTAGTTTCAAATTAAGCCTCTGTTAAAGAAATAGAAGGTATGAACTCCTGCTGCCAACATAACAGGAAGGGGCTGAACAGGGAAGAGCAATATCGTATATAAGCTGGGAAAGTCAAAATTTCCTGGGAACTTGTTGTGACAGAGCTTCTTCTGAGGGCCACATGTGTCCTCAAGGCAACAGGTTCCCCACCATTGAATTAGACTATTGTAATGGTCTCCTAATTGGTCTTCCAGCTTTAATCATCTCTCTATCATTCACCTCCCATGAAACTGGCAGAATAATTTTCCTAAAATGTAGATTCAACAATTTTCCCCTGATCATTAACCAATGGCTTGCTATTGTCTCAAAGAAGAGGATTAGGAACAAGTCTTGAAGTTTCATTGATATTGGAAACTCCTTGAAACCCCCAAACTATGTCCATGGGCACCTCTTTTGCCACTTATTATTTTTCAGAGTTGCCTAGAGCACTGAGAGAATAAGTGATTTCATCAGTCACAAAACCAGTAAGTATGACTTGTCCCCAGAGGTGAGATCCAAACCAAGGTCTTCCTGGTTCTGAGGACAGCTGTCTATCTGCTTCATCACATTCTTTCTCTCTTACCTCTAGGATCATATTTAAATGTCGCTGTCTAGCCATTAAAACCAATCACAACCTAGTCTCTTCCTATTGTTCCATCATTAGTATACATTACTCTTCTCCATGACCTCTACCGTCCAGGTATACTGGTATTCTTGTTGTCCCTCTGTCTCTCATCTCTGTGACTTTGTACTGTTCTTTGTGCCCAGAATTACCCCCCCCCTACTCACCTTCACTTCTTAGAATCTCTTGTTTCCTTTAAGACATGGTTCAAATGTTACTCCTTGAAGAAGGCCTTTCCCATCCTCTCAGAAGCTACTGACTTCCCCCTATAAGGTAACCCTGCATCTATTCTGTATCTTGATCTCCCTATGGGGAAACTTCAAGTCTGGTTCCTAGTCCTCTCCCTTGAGATAACAGTAAGCCATTGGTTATTGATTATGGGAAAATTGTTTCATCTACATTTTAGGAAAATTATTCTGCCAGTTTCATGGGAGGTGAATGGTAGAGAGATGATTGAAGCTGGAAAACCAATTAGGATACCATTACAATAGTCTAATTCAAGGGTGGGGAACCTGTGGCCTTGAGGACACATGTGGCACTCTAGGTCTTTAAATGCAGCCCTCTGACTAAATTCAAACTTCATAAAGCAAATCACTTATGATTTAATAGCCACAGTGGATAGAGACCTGGGCCTAGAATCAGGAAGACCTGAATTCAAATCCAGCCTCAGACACTCCCTAGCTATGCGTCCCTGGCCAAGTCATTTCACCTCTATTTGCCTTAGTTTTCTTAGCTATAAAATTGGGATAATAAAAGCACCTACTCTGACTGTTATAGCACAGAGTACATAGTAGGTGGTGTATAAATGTCTATTCCCTTTTCCTTAATGCTCCCTCTTCATTTATGCATATGTTGTTTACTCCATTAGAAAGTAAGCTCCTTGAGAGTATCACTAGTGCTTAGCACTATACCTAACATAGTAAGTGTCTATGTAGCAATCATTTAATAAATGCTGGTTGATCAATTGGCTGTGCTTTCTGGGGTGAGTTGTGATACTAACACACTAATAATAATAGCTGACATTTATATGGCACTTTAGGGTTGTAAAAACACTTTACATCTATTATCTCATTTGAACTTCAGAATAATCCAGTGAAGTGAGTGCTATTGTTATTCCCACTTTACAGATAAGGAAAATAAGATCTAGTGAGGTTAGGTATATTGCCCAGCATCACACATATACACTGAAATGGTGCTTGAGGCAGCATTTAAACATAAGTATTTGTCACTAAATCCAGTATTATATCCACTATACCTAATCAACAAACATTTATTCTTCAATTGCTAATGATATGCTTCCTCAAATCCCAGTAGAGGTCTTGTAGGTTTATCTCAATACTTTTGTTAGCTGAACATCCAGACGAAACCAGTCTAGTTTTATGTGACTGTTACCAATACAGAAAAAGAAGTTCATGAAATTCATGGTTATCTTCTAGAACAGTAGTTCTCAACCTGTTGATTATGTTCAATTTGTAACAATGAAAATACATCCTGTCTATCAGACATTTACATTATGATTCATAACAGTAGCAAAATTACAGTTAGAAAGTAGCAACGAAAATAATTTTATGGTTGGTGGTTACCACAACATGAGGAACTGTATTAAAGAGTCATGGCATTAGGAAGGTTGAGAACCACTGTTCTAGAATCACTGGCAGCGCTTCTTTGAAGACCTATTGTATAACAGATTTACCCACCTCTCAGGAGAGCATGAGCATTCTAATGTCTGTATCACTTCTCAAGAATGTGTCACCTGGTCTCATGGCCCAAGCTCTCTCTTTATGGATCCTGGCATATTTTTTTAAAGTAGGAGTCTTTCTTGTATGGGCTTTCTGTAGAGATTATTTCAGATAGGTGTCAAGAGTTTACTACAAAATTATGGCAAGACTACAGGAGAAGTTAAGGGTTTGATTAATATTGGGGTTCTTAAGTTTTCCATGTGTTACTGACCTCTTTATATGCCTGGTGAACCCTATGAGCCCTTTGTTAGAAAACATTCTTTAATTCCTAACATAAAATACATGAAATTATAGGGGAAACCAATTATATTAAAATACAGTTATGAAAATAGGGAGATGTAGAAGAGAAGGAGGAAAAGAGTAAGAGAGGAAGGAAAAAAGGAGGGAAGGAAGGAAGGAGGCAAAGAGGGAGAGAAGGAAGGAAGGAAGGAAGGAAGGAAGGAAGGAAGGAAGGAAGGAAGGAAGGAAGGAAGGAAGGAAGGAAGGAAGGAAGGAAGGAAGGAAGGAAGGAAACTTCACAAATCTCACATTAAGAACCCATGAGTTAGTATTTATTGACATCTGCCACTTACTGGCCTCTGTGAATAAACAAAATGGTAGTACTTTTTCTGATTACTACTGACAGCCACATTTTCTTAAAACCAATGTAATGATAATAATAGCTCACATACATATAGTGTTTCAAGATTACCAGAGCCTTTTCAGTAAATCAACCATTATTTTTAAAGCAATTATTATGTTTCAGACACCATACTAGCTCCAGGAGTTAAAGGAAGGTAATTTGAACTGATATTTACTTGATATAGGGAACTCCTAGATGAGAAAATTCCCTCTACCACAGGTCAGTACATTATTTTCAGATTATATCTTTAAAGACTAGAGCACTGACAAGTTAAATGACCTGCACAAGATCATAGAAAGTATGTGTTCAAGGCAGAAATTGAACTCGTATCTTCATGGCTATTTTTTAAAATTATGAATCATACATATTTTTGGTATATTTGTGTGTGTGTGTGTGTGCTGTTGCCCCCAATAGACTATGACCTTAAAGGCTTTTTTGCACAAACTCTAATTCCTGGTACATTAATGGGGATAGAAGGGAAACATTTAACACTCCCATACCCATATCACATTATCAGTGAAGTTATGACTGTAGGTATCTTCCTACTCATTGGCATAACTCATCAATTAAAACCACCCAATCCTGGGGCACATTCTAATAGGGGAGACAATATGTATACATATAAGTAAATCCAAAATTAAGACAAGGTAATTTACTTACATTATATCATTTGATCCTCATCTGTAAGGTAGATGCTCTTATCTCCATCTTAATTACAAATAAGGAAACTGAGACTCAGAGAGGCACAATCAGTTGCCCAGAGCCACAAAGCTACCTAAGGAAAGATTTGATGCTAGTTATTACTGCTGACTCTAGGGCCAAAGCTCCATTCCCTGTCACCACCATCCCTCCTATGTTCTATGGTCCAGGTGTTCAAGTTTCAAGTGTTTTTTTTTTCACACAAATGTATCTGGCAGGTAAACCAGAGATGCAGCAAATGTCAGCCTCTCTAAATAAGGCAGACTGAGAGTGAATAAGATCCTTGTGGGAACACTGAACAGAGAAACTTTGGACAATGGATATTATGGATACCAATACTTTGCATCTGAACACATTGTTATGAGAGTTAGTTTTACCATCCAATTTTTCATATTTCAAATCTGAACCTCAAGCATCCCTTCCCAAATCTTCACAGCAATAGAAGAGAGTATTTGACACTGTAAATTAGTCCAAATGTTGAATATGAGTTTTAGGAGATCTTGGGCTACTTACATAAGCAGGGATGTGGTATTGGAAGGCAGTGTCAACTAAAGGGTAGGGACCTGGATTTTCAGTCAGAAGACCTGGGTTCAAATTCTGCTTCAGATACATTTTGCTTGTATGACAATGGTCAAGTAACATAGCCTTTGTGAGCCCATTTCCTCTTCTATGAAATGAGTCTAACGCTTTTCCTGCTTATCATATGGGATATGTCATGAAAGTGACATAAGACATTACTTATAAAGTGCTTTAACAAACTTTGGAGGGATTTATGAATGGCAGGTATTTTTATTTGATTGACCAGCAAGGGGACAGACTAGAGAACTCTACATGAAAGTTGGTTATGTGCGCTCCATTCTTCAGAAATTTCATCAAAGACACCCAGAGACCCTCTAACCACCTTCTTTGGCAGGAAATTTGGAAGAGAGGGAGGAAACCATAAGAAGGGAATACTGTCAACAAGGATATCAGGAAGAATAAGATTGTGAGTTGAGTCAGTCTTTTATGCCATTATGGGAATTTCAGGCTGTATGCAATGAGGTTTTAAGTAGGAGAAAAAAAGGACTCTGCTGGTACATGTAGAGTGACCCCTGTTGCCAAACTTTTGGAGACGGTGTCAGGATCTGGGATTTGGGTAGAATATGGTTCCATCATTAAGGTTCTTTTTTTTTCAAATTGATTAATTTAGTTTTAGTTTTCAACATTCACTTCCACAAGATCTTGAGTTCCAAATTTTCTCCCCATCTCTCCCCTCTCCCCACTCCAAGATGGCATGCATTCTGATTACCCCTTCCCCCAATCCGCCTTCTTTCTGTCACCCACCCCTTCTCTTATTGTTTTCCTTCTCTTTTTCTGTAGAGTAAGATAGATTTCTGTACTCCGTTGCCTGTATATCTTATTTTCCAGTTTCATGTAAAAAACAACTTTTAACATTTGTTTTTAAAATTTTGAGTTCCATATTCTCTCCCTTTCTCCCTCCCCACCCACTCACTGAGAAGATAGCAATTCAATATAGGTTATACATACAAAATACTTCCAAAACAATCATGTTGTGAAAAACTAACTATATTTCCTTCCATTCTATCCCACCCCCCCATTTATTCTATTCTCTCCTTAGACCCTGACCCTCCTCAAAAGTATTCGTTTCTGACTAGCCCCTCCCCACATTTTCCCTCCCTTCTATCACCCCCTCCTACCCCCTTTGCCCCTTTCCTATAGAGTAAGATAGACTTTCATACCCAATTGAGTGTGCATGTTATTCCCTCCTTAAACCAGATCCAATGAGAATAAAGTTCACTCCCTCCTTCTCACTTCCCCCTTCCCCTCAATTGTAAAAGTTTTTTCTTGCTTCTTTTACATGAGATAATTTACCCCCATTATACCTCTTCCTTTCTACTTTACCCAATAAATTTCTCTCTCACCCTTTAATTTTATTTTTTTAGATATTATCCCTTCATATTCAACTCACCTTGTGCCCTCTGTCTATGTTTTCCATTACTTCTCTTATTTGATTTTCACAATCCTTTTTAAGCTCTTCATATTTTTCTTGGAGGCTTTGGATGTAGGAGTTTTTATTTTGTTGTGTATTTTGATCTTCTTTGTCACCAAAGTAAGATTCTATAGTTTGAGGGTTTTTCCTATGGTTTGTTTCTTTTCCCAGCCAATTACTTGACTTTCTAGCTCTTTGTTAAGGTAGGACTCTGCTTCAAGTGTGGAGGGTGTACTATCCTAAGCTTCAAGAATATCAGAGATATTTCTAGGAACTGTAAATTTTAAGTTCTTGTAAGATTGTATGATCAAAGGAGAGCTGTTTACTCCTCTCTTAGTCTATGCTCTGGTCTATGAGTAACCACAAGCACTCTTTTCTGCCTTGAAACTGTGAGGAACTCCACTGCCAACACAAGTTCCACCACACCAGCACTCCTCCTCACCTCAGGACTGCAAGCCAGATCCAAGCACAGGCAAAGCAAGAGAATCCTGCCTCAACACTAACAAGAAGATCCCTGTAATCCCCCTCTGATCAGCTGCTCTGTCACTCTACTGTATGAGGGCCAAGAGTTCCAGTAGCAGCCACTGCTGCCAGTGCCACCACCACTGCCTCTGCTGCTTTGGGGCTGGGACCAGACCATTCTTCTCTCTCACCTAGGTCCCAAAGACCTTTTCTACTGACCTTCTAAGTTGTCTTTGGCATTTATGGGTTGAGAAGTCTGGAAACAGTTGCAGCTGTCAGTGATTCAGTCCCCTGAGGTTTGTTCCAACCTGTCTGTGCAGGTATGGCCCACTCTGGATTGTGCTCTTCTCTCAGAGTGGTCCCACGGATCTTTTCTGTCAACTTTCCAGGTTGTCTTGGCTAGGGTTTGATTTACTCTTTCATTTTATGGGTTCTGCTGCTCTATAATTTTTAGAGTCATTTTTTACAGGTATTTGGAAGGGTTTGGGGGAGATCTCAAGCAATTTCCTGCTTTTGCTCTGCCATCTTGATTCCCAACCTTGCATTGTCAAGGTTCTGCAAGAGACATCCACTCATGTGGATGTCATTATGTCTCTGTATGACATGCACTTTGTGTATGTCACTACATCTCTCCCTAGATGCCAGGGAAGGCAGACAGAGGAGCTGTTTTTGTCTCCCCTTTCCCTAGGCATCTTGTATGATATGGCCTTGCTCAATTTTATCCTAGAGACTTGGGATAAGTATTCTATTAAAAAAATATTCTAATATGATTGGATTCTCCTGAGATAGTTTAAGGTTGCATCCCTGATGAGACAGAATCCCAGACAGGTGCCATATCAGTCTCAGAAGTAGGTTGAAAGCCCTAGCCTTAACAACACTGTTCTAGCCTGTTAAGATCTCAATCCTGACTGTCATCCAATGTATTAGCTATTCCACTGAGCTTCCGTCATATGTAAATGTGATAAGAATGCCATCTGTGTTTTCATCCAAGCTATGGACTATAATTCCTATGAGACTAATAGCTTGTATAGACTTTCTCTACTTTTTTTTATCTAGTAGACTGTTGTAAACACCACATATTTAAAATTCAATTAAACAAACATTTATTGAATACAAGGTACAAGAAACTATGGAAGGTACTAAATATACAAAGATAAAAAGGAAATGGCTTCTGATCTTAAGGAGCCTACATTTTAGTGAGGGAATTTCTCTGAGTTTTCATAATACTGATCGCTACTGAAATTCTGGTCATATTGACCTCACAGTTAGCACCAGGCTAACAAAAGTATGAAAATATTTCTTCAGGGGTTTTACAAAAACAATTATTTGTTGAAGGTTTATGAGCTGTGTTAGCAGGTTTGATATCTTTAAATGTTATAAAATTCTTTACATAGTGTACTACAATATCCAAAAATTCTTCCCTAAATGCATTATTTTAAATAAACTCCTGCTGATAATATTTCTGTGGGGTGTGCCAATTTCTCTTCTAAATAATGGTTCCTCCACATTCACTGAATATTTCTTAATCCAATTTATTCAAAAGATATTTATTAAATGCCTACTATATGTAAGAAACTAAACAAACAAAGGGATACAAAAAAGGCATCTAAATTAAATAATACACAACAAATGGGTGAAAAGTAAACTAAGTAAAAAGTCGTTGAGAATGAGAGCAGTAATAACTGGAGAAAATGGGAAAGGAGTCACGTAGGAAATGGCATTTGACCTGAACCTTGAAGGAAGCTATCAATTTGTAGAGGTGAAAATGAGAAGAGAGTACCCATCAGGAGTGAGGGAGAGCCTTTGCAAAGGCATCAAGGCAGAAGATGGAATGTTGTATAGGGGAAACAGCAAGTATACCAGTTTGGCTAGAGAATAGAGTGAGTAAAGGGCAATAACAGGTCAATGAGAAATAATGAATAATCAATCTAGAAAAGTGTGCTGGAACTAAATGATTCAGGAATTTCAATGCCTGGCAGAAGAGTTTGTATTTATCAAAAAAACAATAGTGAGACACTAAAGCTTCTGGAATGGAGGGTTCTGGGCACTAGGAAGATTTTTAACTCCCTCTTCAGTCTGCTTTCCCAATCCCTTTATTAAAGTACTTTAAATAAGAGGTTCACCAAAAAAAGAGAGGGCAATAAAATAAACAGTATAGACTAATGATATATAGTAAGAAAGCTTTGGATTAGATATAAGGAAGAAGTCACAAGTATAAAAGTTGGGGCATACCAATATGGGTATACAAGAGAGACTTAGAGAATTTCAGCTTCTGAAACCTTTATTGAACAAATTAGATTTATTTCCTAGGACAGTTTAATATCTTTGAGAGGGGGAGATGATAGGATAATGCTTTGATAGAGCTTTTTAAAAAAAATAGGTCATGAAAACATGTCTGGAAACAAAATTCCTAAACTTTTCAGTTGTTTACCACTATTCATACACACACACACACACACACACACACACAG
>JAQQSW010018661.1:0-11200 GCA_028646575.1 Pseudocheirus occidentalis | reverse complement strand
CTTCCTTCCTTCCCTCCTAGAAGCTTCTCCTCTAAAGCTACCTCTCTCTATGCTGGATAGATCATATAGTTTAGATTCAGATATTGTTTCTCCTATTAGATTGTGAACACCTGGAGGGCTGGAATTATTTTTCCTTTTGTTGTATCTTCACAGCTTAACAAAGTCCTTGGCACAAAATAAGGACATAATAAATGCTTGTAGAGCGATTGTTAGCACAGCACCATTACTTGATCATACGAATCATCGAAGTATAATGTAAAAAGCTCTGGACTTACAGCAAGGACACTTGGAGCAATATTAATTTGTGAGATCTTGGACAAGTCACTTAACCTAACAAGGACTCAGTGTTTTATCTATAAAATAGAAATGTACTAAATCAATGGTTTCCCCTCTTTTCCAGTAGGAGGACCCCTTTTTAATGAAAACAATTCCACAGACCACTGGCCCTGCCTTGTACATTATTAATATCTATTGATTGTAAAAATACACGGGGGCCAAAGATTTCTCTGAATTCAGTAACTATTTTAAATAGATTTGTATTTTACTAATCAACATTTCCATTCAGTTCAACAAGCATTTATTAGACAGTTACAGCATGCTGAGAGTCAATGTGCTATAGTAAATAGGGAAATGTCTTGAAGCCAGGAATATCTAAGCTTAAGTCCCTCCTCTAATACATATCCGTTGTGTTTCCCCAGATAAGTCAATTAACCTGTTAGTGGCCTTGGCCAGGGATGTCAAATAAGTGGCCCTGTGGACCAAACTATATTAATATGTAATTGGGAAATATTTAACAAAATAATTAAAATACATTAAAACATAGATAATGTTAATTTGTGATTAATAGTATGGCCAGAGGGCCCTCAGGGGTCCTTATTGTAGTTTAATGGCCTTTTTCTATTTACATTTGGTGCTACTATTCTAGACAACTCTAAGTTACAAAGAGAGTACCATCTTGCATTGGTTAGACGAGACAGTTTTTTCTTCAGGGAGGTATCTGCACAAAACATCATCAGATTTAAGAGAATATCGGTCATTTTGAAAAGAACACTTTCAGTCCAGTGGTGAGGCTGGAAGCCAGATGGCAAGGGAATTGAGAAGTGAGTGGGTAATATGGCAATAGAAGCAGAAAGTGCAGACAATTCTTCCTAGGAGTTTGGCTGTGAAAGGGAGGAAAGATATAGGGCAACAATTGCTGGAGGGGATGACTGAATCAAGGGAAAAGTTTTCAAGAATGAGGAAGATCTGGGCATGACTGTAGACAGAGAGGAAGAAGACATAGAGAAGGAAAGACTGAACCATGAAATCTCCATGCATCCAAAAAGTAGTTACACATTTGGGCATGTGCCTTATTGCTTATTCAGTCAACGAAAGAGATTTGTTTATTTATCCAAATGAGTCATACTGCAGATTTTGTGGGAGTTAAAGAGACAAATGGTAGTGCTTGGTGAGTGTATGGATTTGCAGACCTGTTCCTATAATTCTATGGCCCCAAGAGGGTCCTTGGCCCCCTGGATTAGATGAACTCTTAATTAGCCTCCAGTCCTAATGTTCTATAAAAATGTGATTTTGTGATTCTATGATTTCTTCACCTGTCAAATATGTATGACAATGTCTACCCTCACCTGCTACATCAAAGTATGTGTGTGAAGGCTATTTATAATGTAAATATAATATATAACATTATCTTTATTATATTATTAATATATTATGTTACCATATTATATTTTAATACAATAATTATTCTATTGATTACATTACATATTATGTTATATTATATTGTATTATGTCATACCATTATGTTTATCACATATCATATATCATATCACAATCATAATCACAATCATATCATATCATATTGGCTATGTATAATATAAAACACTACCTACCCTGTGTTTCAGAACTGTCTGGATTCACACTGACTAGGATTGATCTTTGGGTGTCTCTTAATAATTATGCCATTTAGCTCAATCGCCACTAAAGCCATTCCCCTGCCCCCAAATGTCTGAATTTGACCCACTTCAAGACTCCTCAGGAATATTTGTTTCCCTTGAAATTATTAAGTTAACAAGGGCCAGGACAAAGAACAGATTCATTAAAATTCACACAAAGAACAGACATATGACTAATATCCTTTCCCCTTTTGTGAAACAATAGTTGTCTCCCACCTTTAGATGGGTGCCATTCCTTTTCCTCTCTATCTTAAGCAGATCAGTCACAATCCTGTAAAAATAAAACCAAACAAGCAAGCAAAAAGCAGCTCACAACACCAAGAGGTGAAGTCCCAGGATTGCGAGTGGTGATGAGAGATTGTTAAAGAGCATTGTCAGTTTCCTTGCTTGCCTTCTTCCCTCTGGGGTCTTGGCCTCCTTGTTTCCAGTGCCTGTGTTTGGCCCGTGTTCCATCCCAACCCTTGATTGGTGCTACAACCTTCCAGTATTCTGCACAGCTCTGCCATAATCTCCTAGCCCTGTAGCTCCTGACCTTGGCTCAGCAACATCTCACCACCCACTTGGCAGTTGCTGCCTCGATTCACCGATGCCAGCTCACACTCTTCAGTCCTACCATGCTGCAGAAGCTCTGTCCACATTCCTCTTGGCATCTCTTTCCTGAAAGCCATGCTCTGTTATTCTCTGCACATGTACCACAAGTCTATGGTATTATGGGAAAGAGTTACACTGCTTTTTCCACTCAGACTTTGGTCTTCTTCAGTTCAATATAACTGAGAAGGAAGGGGTTGGTACACCTCCTCTTGGAATGAGAAGACATCTCCTCTTCCTGCTATGCCTATGATAACTAATGTTTATTTAGTATTTTAAAGCTTAAAAAGGCATGTATGTGATGCCATCTCACTGAATCCTTGCAGCAACCAGGTAAGACATATATATGTTTTAATAACTCTCCTTTAGAGATGAGGACATAGAGAATTGGTAAAGTTATATGACTTGCCCTTGGTCACAAAAGTTTGTATCAAAGTTGGGATTCAAGCAAGGATTTATTGAAAGCCTATTATGTGCCACTCGGTGGGAGAAGGGTGAATACAAAAGAAAGGTAGAGTCATGATTCGGACCTCAAGTAGTCTGTAGTTTGTTTAAGACAGGGGTTCTAGTGAAGCCTATAGACTCCTTCTGAGAATAATGTTAAATGAATAGAATAAAATACATGACTACAAAGGAAACCGATTATATAGAAATAGTTATCTGTCTATCTATCTGTCTCTCTTTCTCTGTCTCTCTGTCCCTGTCTCTCTGTCTCTGTCTGTCTCTCTGTCTCTCTCTTTCTCTCTCTCTGTCTGTCTTTCTGCTCTCTCCTTCTTCCTCTGGCTCTCTCTGGCCCTCCCTCCCTCTTTCTCTCTTTGTGTGTCTATTTATCTTCCTATCACAAGTTCACAGATTAAAACTCCCTGATTTAGGACATGACACATACATGTACCCATCATGCCATTCCCTTACATATGAAGCAACCTATGAACAACATGTGACCACGTGTGCTAAATTATGTGCTAAGTGGTGTGGTGTTGATAGGAAGTTATATGGGTGTTCAGAGCACAGAGAGATGAGCGTGGGCTGGCTGTCAGGGAAAGACCTCCCAGAGCAGGTGAGAGTTGAGCTGGGCCTTAAAGGATGAGTAGGCTTGCATAGGGAAAGAAATGGAGGCGGGGGCAGTAACATGGAAAAAATCTCAAGTGTTATTGTTCTGTGCAAGCATATACAGATCCAGGCCAGGATGTTATCTGATGTTATCTGGAGCTGTTCTGCTCTGCTCCTGAGGAGAGCGCATGACAAACAAATTTGAGCAAGCAGGCTGGAAAGAACAGTGAGCCCATCACTCGAATGTCCCTCCTCCTGCTCATGGAAACTCTGACTTGTCAGGTCCTATTTTAAAACTTTAATTATGCAGCCTTCCCAAAAGAAGTCATTTTTCTTCCAAAGGCTGTGTGAGAAAATGAGAGAGAAAAAAACACCCAACCACCCAGTCTCTCATCTCAAAACAAAGCCCAGTCTCATTAAAATGGGTGGCCCCTGCACCCTGGGTTTCAAAGATTTGCTTGACACGGTTGGAACAGGAGCATATTGACGTCAGAGGGAAAGTGACTGCCCTCAGTCCCTAGCACTGCCTTGTCTCTCTAACCAACCACATCATAGCCAGCAGAGACTCAGATTCTGAATTCAGAGAGCTTTCTCTGCTGTTTGGGCCTTAGGGAGACAGAAGATTGGGGAGACAGTCTCCTCTTGCTTTTTATCTGGGGGTGATTCTACATTTGAAGCTTTGACCTTATCTGCTTTTGATTTCTATCTTTCTCTGGAACTTGGTGTTTTTAGAAACATATTGACTTCTCCAAGTTTTCTCATCTTCTCCAAACCACACTGAAAGTCAAGTAAGGCCCAGTTCTGTTTGATATTGAAAAAATCAGAAAATCATCATAAATCCAAGTGCTAGTAGGGTGGGGCTGATTGCCCTTGGACAAGTATAAGTGAAACCCTCCAGATCTCTTTTAGTATATAGTGTTTCAAATCCAGCCAGCATGCTAGACATCCTCTAGTCCAAAGGTCCGTAACCTTTCTCATGTCATGTACTCCTTTGGCATTCTGCTAAAGGCCATGGAGCCCTTCTCAGAAGAATGGTTTTTAGGTGGGCATGATGGTGCATGTCTATAATCTCTGCTACTGTGGAGGCCAAAGATGGTGGATCATTTGAGTTTGGGAGTTCTGAGCTACAGTAAGACTAATGTGAAACTGCCACCTATCTACTGAGACCCTGAGGAGCAGGGACCAGGGTGCCAATGGAGGGGAAAACTGGTCCAGGTAGGAAACAGAGCTACTGTGCTGAGCAGCACAGCCATTGCACTTCTATCCCAAGATAGGGGAGGTCCAGTTTCCTTCCCAAAAACAAAATAATAATAACAAATGCATAAAATTATATAGGATTACAAAATACAATTATATTAAGATATATTTATCATTTTTAAAAAATTTCATGGACTCTAACTTAAGAACCCTAGACCTAGTCTAAACCCTCATTTTAAACATGAGGAAACTGAAGGCAAGACAACTAAATTTTGTGTGTCCACCAATGCTTAGGGCCCATGCTTTATGTATGGTAGAAATTTTATACAAATTCCTTGACTGGATAGATGGATGAAAGGATCAATGGAAGAGGTCAAGTGAAGTGAAATGACTTGCCCAAGGTCATGTTGAGTTAAAAGTAGATCTAGAAGTAGAAATTATTGTTCCCATTGGGTCATTTGAGTCCTTTGCTTTTTTTAATCAATAATCAGTTGAGTTATTACAGAGCACTTTGAGTGTTCTATGAAGTTGGGGATATAACTATAACACTGGGTCCTGTAAATCTCCCGTAGGAACTTTAGCCCTGGAGACCCTTGTTACTTTTTTCATATCCAGAATAGCTGTACTGGATAAACAATTACGTGAGTTGTAGCCTAAGCCCCCATCAGTGAAACACTATTACAGACAACACAAAGATTAGAAACTCAAAAACAAAATAAACAACAACAACAAGACACACACACACACACATACACACACACTCATATATATGTATCCTTATGTATATATAGAAATAAAATGAGCAAATCAAATAGTAAAGCTTTTATTTGCCCAGTTGTATATGGATAAAATAAACACAAGCTCCTCTGTTTCTTGATATGGTAGATAGAATAATGGTGAGTCTAGTGAACTGGAATCAGAACCCCTGGATTTAGTCCTGGTACTCTGGTGCCTACCAGGTGTGGGACCACAAGCAGGCCTCTTCCCTTACCAGAACTTCCGTATCCTAATGGGCAAAATGCAGGCAAAAATACATGCATGGTCCATTTCACAGGGCTATTGTGAGGAAAGTGTTTGTAAATATTCAAATGTAAGGCTTTTTTCCCTTCCAGATTTCAGGTATCCATGATTCCATCATTATGTATACTCCTCCCCGAGAGATTATCACTCTTTATGAGCAGACTGTTTTCCTGACCTGCTCCAGCAGGCAAGACTCGAACCCTTTTTAGTCAAACCTCTGATGAAGAGCCTTTAATCACTTAGTCAGTTTTAAACCACTAACAATAAACATAAAATCTGTTGCTAGGCTGATGCTCAAAGTCTATACAGCTTGGTAGGACTGACCAGGTTTCTGATGAAAACACCCCTCCCTGACCATGACTACCCTATATGGACTGTTTTCCCTTATTGGAATATAAGCTCCTCGAGGTCAGGAACTATGTTGGCTTTGTATGTGTATTCCCTCTTTAGTACAATGCTCAACATACAGTAAGCATGTAATAAAAACTTTTTGTATCTATTCATTCATGTAACTTAGGCTCAGGGTCTTGAAACTGCTGTCTTTGAAGGATTATATTCCTGTTTTCTTAAATTCTAGTTTACTCTTGGCTCAGCCCCTACCCCTAAAATTTTTTTCTTCTTTCAGATTCATCTGTTTGAAAATCACTTAGACCTTTTATGACAGTAAGAAAACTACATTCATTAGGGAAAAGATATAAATATAAAGCAAAAGTAGGTAAAGGTTACTACTACTACTACTACTACTACTACCACCACCACCACCACCACCACCACTACTACTACTACCACCATTACCACCACCACCACCACCACCACTACTACTACCACCACCACTACTACTACTACTACTATTACTACTACTACTAGCATTTATATAGTGCTTTACAATTTGCAAATCATTTTACAAATATTATTTCATTTTATCCTCACAACTACCCTGGGAAGTACATTCTGTTATTATCTCCACTTTTACAGTTGAGGAAACTGAGACAGACAGAGGTAATATAGATTACATTGGTTGCAGCTTCCAACCCAAGGTCAAAGTTGCCTCAAGAAGGGGAAAAGAAAGTGAAAGTTGGGCTGAAGGCCTCTCACAGCACTTTCACACTTACCACAACTTACAGAGGGACAGATAAGGGAGGGAGGCTGGGTAATAGTTGATTGCAGTTATTTCTGTAAGAAGCAACAAGGTCCTGGACTGGGATGGGATGTGAAATTGGAGACAATAATTTTTTTATTTCTCTCTTTTCCCCACCAATCAAAAGTAGAACCTTCAAACACGGTGGCGATTGATTAGTGAGGAGGAGAGAGGGGTCAACTATGACACCAAGATTTTGAGTCTGGGTGGCCAAGAGAACAGTGACTCCCTCAATAGAAAAAGGGAAATCAGAATGCAGAACAGGTTTTGAGGAAAAGAAGGCAAGTTTCATTTGAGATAAGTTAAGCAGGAATATGGAACACTTAATGAATTTGTCTGTCCATCCCTGGGCAGAGTTAATATGAGGTGTGATAGGGAACTCTTAAATGAAGAAGCTCACTCTACCAATGAAGGATGAGATCTTCATTGCAGTTTATAGTCTAGAGAGTTACCTAGGGTCACACAGCCAATATATATTAAAGGTCGGACTTGATCCCAGGTCTTCCTTGGTCCAAGGCCAGCTCTCTATTTACCATACCACATTGCCTCTCATACAGGTATCTTGCTGCTTCCCTACATTAGCAATTTATAGTTAAAATGTTTAGCTATGGGGGCGGCTAGGTGGCACAGTGAGTAGAGCACTAGCCCTGGAGTCAGAAGTACCTGAGTTCAAATCTGGCCTCAGACACTTAACACACACACACACAAAAACTAGCCGTGTGACCTTGGGCAAGTCACTTAACCCCAACTGCCCTCCAAAAAGCAAAAAAAAAAAAAATGTTTAGCTATGATGTCAAAATTTTTTAAATGATAAATATATAAGGGGAGACGTGGATAGATGACAGTTGTTATAAAAGTATATGGAAATTGTGGGGTTACCCATCAATTGGGGGTTCATGATAGAATACTACTCTACTATTAGAAGTGATGAATTCAATCTTAGAAAAATAGAGACTCTCATGAAATAATGAAGAGCAAAATGAACAGAACTAAGAGAACACTGTATACGGAAATAGCAATGTTGTTTTAGGAACAACTGAGCAAATAAATCATTTTGACTATTATAAATACCCAAATTAACTATAAAGGACATATGAAGGAAGATTGCATCCAAAGAAAGAACTGATACATAGAAGTATGTATAGAATAATTTTACATATATGTGTGTGTATACATATATGTATGTGTGTCTATATATGTATGTATGTACGTATGTATATATACTTATTTGTGTCTGATGGTAGCCATCTCTTGAGTAGGGAGGGAGGGACCAACAAAATATATTATATATTTCTGCTGGTCCATTGTCATATTATATGACAACGGACTTTTGTATCTTCTCATTATTTTTTGGTAGGCTCTAGTTAGAAACCTAAGGAGAAGCCAGAAGTGATGATCCTGTGACATCCACTTGGAGAATCAGCAGGATAAGAAATAAGCACACCGGCTCCCTTGTTCTCAGAATGTCTATAGAGACTATGATGCATTTGGTGCATGGCTGACCATAACTTGGGATGGAGGAGGGTGTTGATTTTTAAACACTGCACAAGGTCTGCTCTGAAGTTGGAGTCACTTTGTGGGGTTGCCTTAAGAAGGCAACTTTCCTTACTTTGAGGAAGTCAGTCAATCCAGGGAAGAGCTGGGGTTGAGGTACAAGGTTGCAGGAGGCAGTAATCCATAAGTCATAAACCAGAAAATTGGGCTAGAGTCCAACAACCTTAAGGATTCAGAAATCAGGAGGGACTGGTTCTCTGAGGAGCTGGCTAGTCCAGGGCAGTTATTGTTGGCTCAGCAAGCTTGCATGGCATTCTTGCAAGAGCTCCTCACTCAGAAGCTTAGGGCCTCAAATCAGTTTCTGTCTGGATCCCCATGTGCTCCATGGCACTGCCTTGGAGCATATTCATCATCCTACCCCCTTCCCTTGCCCCTTTTACTAAGGACTATCCCCAGCCCAGAAGGTCTCTTATTTTCCACTTGGAAAACTCATGAATGCTCTAGACAGACTCTTATGTGCAATCTTAGGTTTATACACCTCTCCCCTTAACCAAACAGTAAATAATCTTGTATTTCCATTGAGAATCTATAAGCTCCATCACCACCAATCCTTTCCACACTAAACCAAGTGCGTGCTTTAGGCAGTTGTATTTCTGGGTCTGTATGTGACTTTTTGAGAGCAAGAAATACCTTTTCTATTGGTATCCCTAGCGCTTAGCATGGAGAGCACTTTGCACATTTTACTTGTTGAGTTGTTTCAGTTGTGTTCAACTTTTTGGGACCCCATTTGGGCTTTACTTGGCAGAGATACTGGAGTGGCTTGCCATTTCCTCCTCCAGCTCATTTTATAAATGAGGAAACTGAGGCAAACTGGGATAAATGACTTGCCTAGGGTCACATAACTAGTAAGTGCCTGGGACCAGATTTGAACTCAGGCCTTTCTGACTCCAGGGCTGGTATTCTATCCACTGTGACACCAAGATACCCACTTTGTACAGAGTAAGTTCTTAATATATTCTTAATTCATGCATTAACTCATTTATTCATCCATCCAAAATTTCAGAATGGCTTGTGTACCTTCCAGATTCTCCACATATTTATCAATTACCAATACAGTGGCAGGGATGATGTGTATAAGGGTATGACAAGAATAAAAACCATAATTCAAGAAAAAAGAGTTGTTCTGGGTGGATTTGTGAACTGGGTTATTAAAACAACATTTGATTACAGGTAATAGAGAGAGGCAAGTGTCTTAGTGCCAAGAAAAATAACAATGGAATTCCTTTTCTTATATTGGGAGTAGTATATAGGTATTAGGTGTATCAGTTTTTTACTTTCAGGGTAACAAATAGGGTGGTTCAAAAATAGGTGAGACATCCAAAGATAAGGTCTGAAAGGAATGTATGAGTGTGTGTGTGAGTGTGTGTGTGTGTGTGTATGTGTGTGAGATATGTAGCGAGTAACAGGGATGGGTGAGGCAGAGAATATTTGTGAGGAACCACTGAAATCTGTGTTTGCTACTTTAGTAAATGGAATATTGGCTGAGGGGAAGTGAACCCAGAGGGAACATTCATGTTTCCATGGTGAGGTTAGCTGAGAGAGAAAAGGCCCATAATCTAGACCAGCCGCAGGAAGTAAATGTTGAAATGCCCCTATGATGATTCAGTGGTACAGGGAAGAGAGAGGGAATGTAAGAGGATCAAGACAGAGCATCATCAGCTTGGCCCGTCCACAGCCCTTAGACTCCCAAGAACAGCTGCTATTCATCTCTTCCCGTGTGCGATACCTGAAAGCAGAGTTATATTAGATGATTTCAAAGTGTTGTCTAAGGCTGCTGACCTTAACAATAGCCATCTTCGTTCTGAAGCAGCTACTTTAAATGTGCAGCACTATAAAGGTCAGAGAACCCAGCATTCAGGGAAATCAGAGCAATTATTTCAAAATCAGCAGCAAGGGCAAATAGAGTAGGTTGCTCTCCTTAGGTAAATGGATCTCTTTCATTCCCTTTTGGTCTCTTGTATTTCTGTTTGGTAAATAAATTAAACCTTGCTCCAACTTCCATTGTGGACAAAAAGTCTACCACCCACTGAAATAAAGGGAAGACTCTAGGAAACAGTAGTAAGAAGGTTAGAATGAGCTAATTGGACTGTGTCTTATATTCTTATAGAAAAGATTATTGATCAGGTACAGGTTGGACTAGATGACCTCTGAGGTCAATGCTAACATTCTGTGATGTTATGTGTCTATAAAATGTCTGAATTTTTAAGAAAAGGAAAAAGCAAAATCTAGCAATGATAGGTTAATGATCATTGTGAGTTTGTATCTTAATGGGTCTCTGACCTCACTGTTGAGGTACACAGTCCAGTGATGCAAATCACAATTTATCCATGCTTTTTCATTCTGTTGAACTCTTATCCAAATCCTCCCATAAATCCTCCACACAATGTGCTAAGAACCTTTCTCTACCCACCTTGGCATGACATGGATACCATGGGCCATGCATTGACCATCCCCTACAATGCCTACATGAATGTCCCACCTTCTTTTTCATTCATATATCTCCTAATAACATCCTTAACTTTATTTTTCCTGTGTTGCAGCTGATTCACCCACCATGAATCTCACCATTGTCCTTTGTGTGATCCTCAGCTTCAGTTTATCAATAACTATGGTGTTCTATTTCTCTCGGCCACACAGTATTACCAAAAAAAAAAAAAGACTATTATTTTAAAAAAGAAAAAGATGTGCCTTTGTTTCAGAG
>JAQQSW010018660.1:0-11200 GCA_028646575.1 Pseudocheirus occidentalis | reverse complement strand
TTTTTTTTTTGAAGTGTGGCACACCTCCAATTTCAATCATTGTTTACCCAGTCACTCAGGTTTCTGCTGATTTTTTTTTTAAAGCCTAGTCGCATATCACCTGTGGCTGCTGTTTTTCTACCATTGCTCTAATTGATCAGATATCTGTTCTCCAGTAACCATATGTTAAAGAGCACCTGAAATTAGTTCAAGTTCCACATATACATTTGCCCAAGTACATTTTAACCCAATGGTAAAAATCACTAGAACAATGAATATAAGGTTCTCAGTTGTCATATTTTCAGTAGAAGTCTTTAACAGAGGAATTTCCATAATTCTTGTTGCTGATTCAGATACTCCCTTCCCTTTCCCATTCCTTCGTAGCTTTCTTTCCTCCTGTCCTTTCTCTTTCAGTCATACTTCCCATATTTAGCCATAACCATGTTTCTGCTTTCATTCTCTGATGCATTCTTTTGACAGGGCCTTAGATAGGAATAATCCTTTAACCTTCTTGGGTCCCAGTTTCCTCAACTAAAAAATGGGTGGGTGGGATTAAATGGCCACTGTAAGACTCCTGGGTCTAGATCAGTGATTTTATGAACCTTATGGCTTATGTGTGGAGATTTGTTCTTTTGGGTTTAGAAGTTTTTTGTTTTGGTGGTCGAGTTCCTAATTAAGATGAAAATACTGTATAAAAGTGTAATGCTTTAAAACTGATTCTAGCTAATACAGCCAGGATGTGTGAGGGAGGGTCAGGAGAAGAGGTGAAAGTGGGGGTCAGAAGGGCCAGATAACAAACTTTATATATATACTTGGCAATCTGGTTTCCCAGCACAGAGCTATCTTCTCAGAGCTGAAGACTGTATGTAACTAAGGGTTACAGGATTAGAAATCTCATCCATAGCCCCATTACTCGGTCACAAAAATATCACAGATTTGCCTTGTCTCCGTACCTTACTTAGCAATTACATGAAACAATAATTTTCTTTCTTTGTGGGGGGTAGAGTACATCTTAAATTTGTGTGCACATGTGTGTGCATGTGTGCATGTGTATATACATTTATTGAAAAGGAATATTACAAATACATCTTAAATTATGTCAGCACAATAATTTACATAATCACAGTGTCTTCAGAAGATAGACTACTGAAACATACTATAGAATATTATGATGAAGTCTGTGTGTGTGTGTGTGTGTTGTGTGTATGTATGAGGAGATATGAATGGTGGCTGAAGTGGTGGGTGGGTTTGTGTTCAGGAAGATTTGGGTTCAAATTCTACTTCTGATACAAACTAATGTGACCCTGGGCAAGTTGCTTAACCTCTATGTGCTAATTAGGTAATTCCCCAAGACTTAACGGTTAAGTAATAGTTTAGGTACTTTCTGTGATGGTAGAGAAAGTTCCCATGCAGAGAGGACGGCTTATTGATAGATAGATATCTATAGATCTTTTCCATGTTTGTGAGCGAACATTGAGGACCAGACCTATCTCCAACATTTACTAGCTGTGTGACCCTGGACAAGTCACTCAGTCTCTTAAAGATTTTTTTCATTTTTTTCATCTGGAAAATAATAATAGTAACTAATTCACAGGGTTATTAGGAAGCTCAAAACAGGTAAGTGAAACAAACTAAAAAAAAGCCTATACTTTGTATTTTATATATATAATATATATATACATATATACATATATATATATGTTTATATACAGGTCAGTTAGCAAACACTTAAGTGTACTATGTGCCAAGGATTCTACTATGCTCTTTGGCTTCAAAGAAAAGCAAAACCATCCCCTGTTCCCTCAGGGAGCTCACATTCTAATGGGGGAGAAAACATACGAATAACTGTAGGTACAAAATATATACGGTACATGTGAAGGTAAACTCGGAGGGATGGAACTAGCATTCTAAACATTTTAATTCAATAAACATTTATTAAGCGCCTACTATGTGCCAGCACAGGTACAAGTTGTTTCTCTAGTAGTCCCTGAGGACGGGTCCTGTTTCATTTTTGTCTTTCTATCTCTAGCATCCAGCACAGTGCTTGGTACTTAGGAAGTCCTTAAAACCTTGTCAACGTATGGATTGGTAAGACCCTCTTTTCCTTAGACACGGGTAATGGCCACACAGAGTTCAACCTACAGTGTATAACAAAATGCCTTTCTTAGTTTTGATCAAGGGACTGTAGTCCCCGGTCATCTCGGTTGCCATCCAATCGCAGCCTCAGTTCTTTCTTTCCAGAGGAAGAAGTGAATCCTGTGGAGCTAGCTCTCAGCGCGGATGCTGCTGCTCCTTCCTTTCCACCGGAGGAGCGCGAGGGAGGCGCGGAGAGGGTTGAACTTATCACGCCACCTTCTCCTCCTCCATCTCCTCCTCCTCCTCCCCCCCTCCCGTTCTGTCTCTTCTCTCCTCATTCACTCCCTCTGCGTTCTCGGTGCTCCTGCTCGCTAGCTCGGAGGAGGCTGGCGGCGCGCGGCTGCTCCTGGGGACAGCCCGAGCTCGAGGCGCTGAAGGCAGGGCTTCAACATGTTGCAGTTGCGGTATGTCACGGAGGAACAGTTGGCCGGCTTCGACCAATACCAGGTAAAGAAGCGGCAAGCCCGTTCTTTCCGTGTGTCCCGCGGGCTTGGAGAATCCCCCCCTTGCTCCAGGCTGGCGGGCTGGCCAGCCCATTCGTGCAGATGTAGGGATGTCTGCATGTGTGTGTGTGCATGTGTGTGTGTGTGCGCGCGCGCTTGTGTAGGGGTGTGCATGTGTATGTGTGTGCGAAAAAGAGGGAGGGTGGGGAAGAGAGACAGAGACCGAGAGAGAGACACACACAGAGAGACAGAGACAGCCAGTGAGAGAGAGAGAGAGAGAGAGAGAGAGAGAGAGAGAGAGAGAGAGAGAGAGAGAGAAAGAGAGAGAAAGAGAGAGAAAGAGAGATCCTTGCCCTCTGTGTCCAGGCGCCACAGCTTTGCTGCCTGTTTTTCTGGGCTGCTTTTCCTCCTGGCGATGCCCGTTGTCACTGGGCTAGGGAACCTACGGAGCTGAAAAGTTTCCCTTCCTTCTCGCTCTCATCTCAGACTGAAGATTCCCTCCGCCTCTCGACCCACGGTTGGGGTCGGAGGACATGGGAGCTCCCTCCTTCCAGGCTGTGGTTTGAGAGGAGGCACAGGGTGTGAGATTGCTCGGAGTTTCTTTCCTCTGATCACGCAGGAGCGCGAAGGGATGCACCCAGGGAGCAATTCTCCCTTCCACCTCCACTCAGGGAGAGGCTGGAGTGGATGCGGGAGGTGGGGGGTGGGAAAGGAAGCCATACCGAGATTTTATTGTTTTTCTCTGGATGGGGGTTCAGAGATGCCAGGGCCACTACTATCCTGCGGGTTCCTCGGCTGGGCGCCGCCCTCGGTCGGCTGTGCCCTTGGCTTTGATGGTGTTGTGGGGGGGTTCGTTGACTAAGGAAGGGTAGTAGACCTGGGGGATGACTTCCCTTAAAATCCAAGCAAGGAAGCAGGATTTGAGCGCTTGGGACGAGGCCTGCTAGGGCAGGCTGAAGGAAGGAATGCAGGAGGTGAGACATCAGGAGCAGAGAGTCTACTCTAGGGGTCTACAGCTCTGCCCTTGCCTCATCCTGTCCCCCTACCTAAATTCCAAGCTTCCTATTGGAAAAATGTTGGCGATTTTATATCTCTATATCTCTATACACACATATCTATGTCTGGGAGAAGATGAGTGAGGGTGTGCCTAAGAACCTCCACAGGTGCAAACTTTGAATTACTTAAGGGAATATTAGTCTTCTGAAAGTTATTTTTAAAAACTTTTCCAAAATAGTATAGCTTTGTCATCTTTGGAGAATTAGGGATGTGGGGAGAAAATAGTGTATTTCATTTCAGAAGGTTTTTCTGATACACACAGTCATGTCCAACTAAAGGGCATTCAAATACTTTTTCATCATCAATGTAAAGGCTTTGTAGGTGTTCTTGGCTTTTTTGCAAAACTTGTAATATAGTTTCTACTTAAGTTAACGGAATAGTTATCTGAACTCATTGAATAAAAAAAAGTTACATTTTGTAGAATTGTTAGGTAATGATTGATAATGTTTGGAACTGTCACCTGAAGAGTCATTTCTATGTTGATGCTCATTCATTCATTTATTCAGCTAGTCAACAATCATTTATGGAATGTTAAGTTCCTTGGGGGCATCTACTGATTCTTAGCCTAGTATAGCATTTGAAAGTATCTGGTGGTTAGTGATTGAACTGATTTGGGTGCTTAGTTTATACAGGACATTCAGATTGTATTTGGAATTATTTTAAACCACTGGAATCTATTATTGACTAGAAAGATCACAGTAGAGATGTAGGGTACTTTTTTAGCAGGAATCAGACAAATATAAAGTAAAATATGAAAATGTGGTATAAGAATTCAATATTATAGAAAACTTTGATTCTCCTGTATTTGGTCAGAGTTCTGTATCAGTAGAATTATCAAAGTAGTATATTTTTCAAGAGTAAGTAGACCTAGATCACATACTTCTGAAAGTAGTAGGGAATTATGCAATTTACATAATGAGTTGCCATTACAATTTGTTGAATGTGGGCAGGGTTGCTACCTTATTAAGTTGTATGGCTTTTTAAAAAGCTAATTAATCAGAAAGTACAATGGGAGAAAACTTAAACAGAGGGACAGAATATTTAATATTTACTCTTCCATATTTTGATTTTCTTTCTGTTTTTTGGAAGGGAGGAAAGAACTCTCCCCCCCTTTTAAAAATTAAATGATTTATTTTTAGTTTTCAACATTCACTTTCATAAATTTTAAATTTTCTCCCCATCTCTCCCCAAGATGACTTGTAATCTAATATGGGCTCTACACATACATTTCTATTAAACACATTTTTAAATTAGTCATGTGACATAGAAGAATTATAGTGAATGGGAAAAACCATGAGAAGGAAAAAAAACAAAATAAAACAAAACAGAAAATAATCTGCTTCATTCTGCATTCTGACTGTGTAGTTCTTTGTCTGATTTTGGCTGGCATTTTCCATCATGTGTCCTTTGAAATTATTTTAGGTCCTTCAAAATCAGTCCTTGCACACTGTGACAGTTACTGTGTACACTACAGTGTTGTCCTGGTTCTGCTCCCCTCACTTGGCATCAGTTCATATAAATCTTTCCAGGTTTCTCTAAAGTCCACCTGTTCATCGTTTCTTATAGCACAATAGTATTCAATAACATTCATATACCACAACTTGTTTAGTCATTCCCCAGTTGATGGGTATCTTCTTGATTTCCAGTTCTTGGCCACCTTAAAAAGAGTTGCTATAAATATTTTTGTACATGTGGGTCCTTTTCCCATATTTACAGTCTCTTTGGGATACAGCCCTAGAAGTGGCATTGCTGGGTCAAAGGGTATAAACATTTTTATAACCCTTTGGACATAATTCTAAATTGCTCTGCAGAATGGCTGTATCAACTCACAGCTACACCAACACTGAATTAGTATTTCAGCTTTCCCACGTCTTCTCCAACATTTATCATTTTCCTATTTTGCCATGTTAGCCAATCTGATAGGTATGATGTGGTACCTCAGAACTGTTTTGATTTGCATCTCTCTAATCAATAGTGATTTAGAGCATTTTTTTCATATGACGATAGATAGCTTTAATTTTTTCCTCTGAAAACTGCCTGTTCGTATCCTTTGACCATTTATAAATTGGGGAACTAGGGAATGACTTGTATTCTTATAGATTTGACTCAGTTCTCTGTTTATTTTAGAAATGAGTACTTTATTAGAGACACTGGTTGTAAAAATTCTTTCCCAGTTTTCTGCTTCTGTCCTAAGTTTGGTTGCATTGGCTTTGTGCAAAAACCTTTCAGTTTAATGTAATCAAAATTACCCATTTTGTATTTCACAATGTTCTCTATCTTTTGTTTGGTCATAAATTCCTCTGTTCTCCATAAATCTGACAGAAAAACTATTCCTTGCTCCCCTAATTTGTTTATAGTACCATACCTAGATGGTATGTACCCATTCAGACTTTATTCTGGTATATAGTGTCAGATGTTGGTCTATGCTTAGTTTCTGTCATACTATTTTCCAGTTTTCCCAGAAGTTATTGTCAAACAGTGACTTCTTATTCCAGAAGCTGGAGTCTTTGGGTTTATCAAACAGTGGATTGCTATAATCATTGACTGCTGTGTCTTGTGTACCTAACCTATTCCACTGATCTACCCCTCTATTTCTTAGGAAGTACCAAGTGGTTTTTGATGATTGCTACTTCATAATACAATTTAAGATCTGGTATGGCTAGGCCACCTTCCCTAGCATTTCTTTTAATTAATTCTGTGGATATTCTGGACCTTTTGTTCTTCCAAATAAATTTTGTCACTATTTTTTCTAGTTCTAAAAAATAATTGTTTGGTAGTTTGATTGGAGTGGCACTGAATAAGTAAATTAAATTAGGTAGAATTGTCACTTTTATTATATGAGTTCAGGCTACCGATGAGCAAGTCACATTTTTCCAGTTATTTATATCTGACTTTATTTGTTTGAAAAGTGTTTTGTAATTGTGTTCATATAGTCCCTGGGTTTGTTTTGGCAGGTAGACTCCCAAATATTTTATAATGCATATTTTATAATGCCTACAGGAACTTTAAATGGAATTTCTCTTTTCTGTCTCTTGCTGTTGGGCTTTGTTAGTAATGTATAAAAATGCAGATGATTTATGTGGGTTGAGCAGAGAACTCTTAAAAGGCAATTATGGAAAAGTTCCCAAGGTACTATCTTTTGAGGAGGTTCCACAGAGGAGTAGTAAGTAGCTAAAAATCATGAGAGATTAGGATGCTATTCTAATATGGGAGAAATCTTTCTAAAGAATAGAATATTTATGGAATGATAATGAATACAGAGATGAAAATGAGTTATGCTAGTTAAAGGAAAAAAGAAATAACACCAGGGCAGAATGAAAAGATAAACATAAAGAACTGGAGAAAACAACAAAATCTTCCCTTTCTAACTCTGATGACACATCCTGTGAGGTCTTCCCATCCTGTAAGTGAAGTTTTTCTTCCCTTTCTCAAGTTTCTCATAGCCTTTGCTTAAACTTCTCTTTTGTCCCAGTTTTACTCTCCTGTCATAGGCACTTGTATATATGTCCTTTCTTTAGATTTTGAAGTCCTTGAGAGTCATATCTCTCTTTGACTCTTCAAAGCATAGCTCATGGTGCCTTGTACATAATGAATAGGACCTTGGGTACAGTATGGTCCATGTCTTTACCTTTAAGAATACAGTTAAACTAAACTGGACATACCAACAAACCAACAAGTATTTATTGAATAATGACAATCCATTCTCCGTTCAGCCATCAAAATGAATTTCCCGCAACATAAGTCTGACCGTGTCATCCCCCTACTCAATAAACTCCAGTTTATTACCACGAGCCCTGTTTTCTGTAGGATCAAATACAAAACACTCTGCTTGACATTCAAAGCCCTTCATAACCTAACCCCTTCCCACCTTTCCAGGCTTCTTATGCCTTACTCCTTGCCATATATACTTTTCAATCCATCAACACTGGCTCCCTGATTGTTGCATGAATAAGTTTCTCTGTTGTGAGCATTTTCTCTGGTTGTACTCCATCTCTGGAATGCTTTCTCACCTCTCCTCTGTCCATTGATATTCCTGGCTTCCTTTTAAGTCCCAACTCAAATCCCATCTCCTATAGGAAGTCTTTCCCATCTCCTTTTAATTCTAATGCCCTTCTTTCTCTTAACTATTTCCTATTTATCCCATATATAACATGTTTGTACATATTTGCTTGCTTGCTGTCTATCTCTCTCCCATTTGATTGTGAATTCCTTTAGGGCAGGGGCTGTCTTTTGCCTGGTTTTGTATCTTCAGCCCTTGGCACAGTCCCTGGCATATTTAGGCACTTAGTAAATATTTATTGACTAACAGATAAAGCCCTATTCATCTTTCCCATGTTCAAATGTCATCTCCACCATGAAGTTTTCCTGATCAAACTCTTCTCTGGACAACAGTTTGTACCATTGTCATAGTATCTTTCATATTCTGCTACATTGTAAAAATATTCCCATGAATGCAGTTTAGCAGTAATGCTATAATAAATTATAACAAAATATCACTATGTCATCAGAAGATTTAATTTATAATTTTTAAAAAATGACTGCCTTTTTTTTTGGAGGGGGGAAAGCAGGGCAATTGGGTTTAAGTGACTTGCCCAAGGTCACATGTAGTTTATAATTTTTACTGAATAGGCAACATTGTTCAGTCATGGTGGTCAATGAGCTGATCTATAAGTATTTTTATTGTTTTTTATATTCTGAGCTCTGTGATAAATTCTGGGAAAAACAATAGAAACAAAGACAAAAAGTATTTTTGCTCAAGAAACTTACATTCCAATTCCAATGACTGAGATACCATGTAAACATCTAGCTACATACAAGACACATATAGAGTAGATGAAAGGTAATCTCATATTAAAGTGTCTAATTTGTGTTTAGTTACTTCAGTCATGTCCAACTCTGTGACTCCATTTAGGGTTTCTTGGCAAAGATACTGGAGTGGTTTACCATTTCCTTTTCCAGCTAATTTTAAAGTTGGAGAAACGGAGACAAAGAAGGTTAAGTGATCTGCCCACAGTCACACAGCTGGTCAGTGTTGGAGGCTGGATTTGAACTCAGGAAGAGGAGTCTTCCTGCCTATATCCTCCTCCACTATATCCAGTGTATCACTGGGCAGCTTCTCTAACTACCTTGTGGGTTATTTCATCTGAAGTTCAGTTCTGGAGGAATATATTATGATATTAGGTAAGATATATTTGTATTTTTGTTATTTTCCTTACAATATAAGCTGCCTTATTGGATGAGTTCCTTGAAGGCAAGGGCTATTTAAAAAAAAATCAACTTTTGTGTTTCCTTAGCACTTATATATGGTAGCCACTTAAAAATATTTGTGGGATTGAATATATAACTTTTGATATTTACCAGCATTAATTGTCCTGGCATTTTCCTTTAATGCACAATCCACATTCATTACAATTTGTTCCCTCTGTACCCAAAGTAGAGATATAAAACAGCTAGTTTTAGGCAGGAAAAGGACCATCATCAATGTCCAGAGCATAGGGAGCCCTAGTATAAACAAAGTGTAATGGACCTCACAGACCCATAAATAAGCTCCAGTTCTTTTGAATGATCTTATTTTACTTTGTTTAAGGAGATATATTTGTATATTATTTTAGGATAGATAATAAATAGTAATAATCCTTAATACTTGAGCTTCTGTTTTCATTTTTTACTTATTTGTGTTGTAATGATTATATTGCTTTTCACCACCCATGGGTGTGACTATAACTCATTTGATGCTATGTAACAAAGGTTTTATTTAATTTTTGCTAAGGTACCATCTTTTAGCCAAAGCTTCAGATCTGACAGAATTTAAAAGCTACTGAACTTCCCTTAAAGAAGAAAGGACATTAAACCAAGAGAGTGAATATAAATAATCATGCCATCTTGCTTAGAATTTAAAACCCTTTAGTGACACTTTGTCTCACTGTTTACTTTTACAAAACATGGAGACATTCTCTAGCACGTGGTACAGGATTATGCCTCTGAATTAAAGTTTGAAAATTATAATTTATTAGTCATTGTAAATGAATTGAAATTTTGTAAAGACAGATTTTACTGTATTCTCTTTTATCAGAATGTAGAGGGCAGTCATTAGAAATGCAGATGTGACCTTTAGGTTCTAAGAGCTGAGATCATCCCATCTCTGAAACATTTTTGTTGGGAATTGAATTTCATATAACTTTCACAGTCTTATGGAATTTTTGAGTTTGAAGAGATTCTAGAAACAATGTAGTCCATAACCCTCATTTTATAACTGGGAAATCAAGTCAAAAATGACTCGAAATTATAGTGAATAGCATAACGCAAAGGAAAGAGCCGTGGATTTGGAGATAGAGGATCTGGCCTCAATTCTCAGCTCAGAGAATGACTGACACCATATAAGATTGTGCAAGTCACCCTTTCTGGGCTTCAGTGTCTTTCCTAAAATAAGGGAGTTGGAGCTCTGTGGGTTCTTCTATCACTAAATTCTATTGATCCTGCATTAAGTGCGTGGTATTTTAAAGTATTTTGGGTACTTGGAAATCAACTAATACTATGGCCTACTGAACTTAGTGAAGGAATTGAGAATTTAAAAGTCTGGAAACAAGTCTGTGACATAACCTAGACTAGACGGACTTTTACAGAGTCTTTGCATATTGTGTATCCTAGAGCAGAGATGTCAAATGCTGCTGAATGTTGCACTATGTTGGTACAAGTACAACCCAAAGAAGATTTAAATATAATTGGGAAATAGTTAACAAAATAAATACAGGATATCTTTAGGGAACATCATTGAACTAAAAAGAGAATGAGGTAGTGCTCTGTGACCTGTGTTTAAGTCACCAGCTTCTCAAATGTGCAGTGTGTGGTCTCAGTTAAATTTTTAAGGCAACTAACACCTTTCCCCAGGGCAGCCAAGTAGTACAGTAGCTAAAGTGCTGGGCCTGGAGTCAAGAAGACTCATCTTCCTAAGTTCGAATCTGGCCTCAGACACTTAGTAGCTGTGTGACCTTAGGGAAGTCTTGTTCGTGTTAGTTTCCTCATTTGTAAAATGAGTTGGAAAAGGAAATGACAAACCACTCCAGCATCCTTACCAAGAAAACCCCAAATGAGGTCACAAAGACTCAGACACAATGGAAACAGCTGAACCACAAACAGCATCCCTCCCCGATCAAGCTAAAGGAAGAGGTTACATTTTTATCACAGAGGCAATCAACCTTGGATCTGGAAGGAATTCTTTTCTTCTATATGAGAACTTGTCTTTCTTCAGGCCACTGCCATGCAGTGAGTGTTGGAGTTGAGAACAGTGAAACAGTTAAGAACTAGAATCTTGCAATGTTCTTTGTTCTAGTTGAGGAGGCAGTAACTGCCTAGAGCTGAGCTGAGTTTGTAATTGTTGTTTCTTTGTGGTGGTCACACTGAAAAGTTATTGTATGGAATTATAAGGAGTTAGCATGTACAGCCTAGGGTGATAACCACTATCAGCATTATTATTTAAAAAACTTTTTTATTGATTTGTTTGTTTACTTTTAGTTTACAAGATTCATTTCCACAATCCCTTGAATTTCAAATTTCCTCCCCTCCCTCTCTCTTACCCCCCCCCCCCC
>JAQQSW010018659.1:0-11201 GCA_028646575.1 Pseudocheirus occidentalis | reverse complement strand
AATAGTATATGTTTATTATGCTAAATATATTAAAAAGGAATAGCAAGTTGCACATAATAGATTTGCAGTTTCATGTGCAATCATCTTTTAATTATCATTATGCTGTTATGAAAATGTTTTTTAATTTCAAAAATTAATAGAAAATATATTTTAAAAATATTTAAATCCTATCTCCCACCTCCTACCACCGGCTGTTTCTTATTCCTGAAATGAGCTCTTTCCTTGTCTCCGCCTCTTAGAATCCTTAGCTTCCCTTAAGATTCAGCTCAGGTATCACCTCCTATGGGAAATCTTTCCTGACCCTCCCAGAGCTAGGGTTTCCTTATCTGCGTTCTTATTGCATCTGTCCCCTTACCCTAAAAGAATGGAGATTCTTTGAGAGCTTAAGGATTTTTATTCTCCTGTGCTTCCTTCCCCTTGGGCCTCTGTTCCTAACTTTCAGACTTCAAAATAATCCCTCCATTGCTTTCTTATCATGGAAAACCTATCAACACCAGAGAGAGAAGACTTGGAAGTTGTTATTGTCACTTAGCTTGGATTGTCACTTACCTCTTCCCTGAGGCCTTTTGAATTTGGAATATCCCTCTGCAAGGCCTGTCCTCTTCTCCCATTGGTGAGTTTCTCTGGTGGCCTCCATTTGATTGAAGGGTACCAGCAATTTTCATTTTCCTCCTAATTCTATTCCTGACTTTCAGACTTTAAAAACCATGGCCCCAGGAAGGGGACTTGCATTTTCCCCTACTCCTCCTTCCCAGCTCTTTGTTTTCTTCATCAATTAGAATGTAAAATCCATGAGGGTTTGAGTTTGTAGTCCCAGTGATAAGCATGGTGCCTGGCACATGGTAAGTACTTAGTAAATAAAGGCTTGTTTCCTTCCTTCCTTTTCCAGCACCTAGCATAGTAATTTGTCCATGGTTGGTCTCTTAATATGTTTCTTGGATTTTTATTCAGTTGAATTATTTTTACTGACTCCCAAGAGTCATGTGAGCCTGGGATCTGTCTAGTCTTAGCTCTGCTCCTCATTAACTGTGTGCCCTTGGACAAATGCCTTCCATGCCCTCTTTCCTCCATTTATCTCTCTGACAAATGTAGGTGATGTTCTACTCCCTCCCTTGCTGCCACAAGGGGCGTTGTGAGGAGCTGATTAAAAGATTAATAGTAAAGCATTTTGGAAAGTGAGAAGGTGTGAATTCTTAGCCAGGACATTCTGCTGTGTAGCTTTTGTGTGCCTAAATTAGTTTACATGTGTTCTCGTGTGTCAGAATGCCACCAACACTCTGCTAGTCCCAAGTGACTATAGCATTCAATTTAAAAAATTTTGTTTTTAATAAACTCATGGCCTGAAGTCAAGATAATTCTCTCTGGTGGTCAAGCCACCAATGAACAAAGGAGCGCAGTAACCTTCGGAGATATTCTGTTTCCTAGGCAGACAGCCTTGGATTGTGTCTGATTTCATCATGTATTTATGGCAAAGCTTGTTGATTCTGGCTGGATCCCCTAATAATAGTGACAATAACAGTTCTCATTTCTTCAGTGCCTTAAGACTTATAAAACTACAACCTAGTAAGGAAGGTCATATTAGTATTATTATTATTCCAGTTTAATGGAGAGTAAAACTGAGATTCAGAGAGGTTATGTCCTACCCACGATTGCAGAGCTAATATAATTTGGAACCAAGATAACGAACTTAGATCTACTGACTACAAGACCAGAGAACTTTAAAATATAATAACTAGTGTTTATATAGCACCTAAGGTTTGTAAAGTGCTTTACATTTGAGGCCATATGAGTATTGATCTCATTGGATCTTCACAATAACCTAGGGGTGTAAGTGATCTATACTTGAGAAAACCTGAGGCAAACAGAAGTTAAGTGATTTTCTCTTGGTCACAAAGCTTACATCTGAGGGGGATTTCAAACCTGGACCTTCCTGACTCCCAAGTCCAACACTCATGTAATGATTCCTTTAAAGTTGGAAAAGATATCAAGATCTTCTAGTCCAGTGCTCTTATTGTGTGTAAAAAGAAACTTACTTGAGGTGGTGACCAATTCAAGGCCACACAAGTAGTAAAACACCAGCATCAGGATTCCCATTCGGGTCTAAGGACTCAGAACCAGAATGTTTTCCACGTGTACAGGGTGTGTTATCATACAGATCAAAAACAGAAATATCACTGTATGCTAGGATGATCAGGACAGGGTTCTGGAGAAAAGTGGGACTCAGTCTAAAGGCTGAAATCAGTTCATACAAAGTTTCCCACGTTTCTCTGAACTCCTTATTTCTTAAAGACAAGGTTAAGAATAGGACCTTTCATTCTACTGGTTTAAGGAACTCTCAGGTGAGGAGATTTCTTTTTAACAATACAAGTTAGCACTTTCTATGCAACATATAGTCACAACTCATTTCTTCTAACACTATAATATATAACACAGAGCTGGAAAAGGAAATGGCAAATCACTCCAGTATCTTTGCCAAGGAAACCCTAAAGGAGGTCACTAAGAGTTAGACATGACTGAAATGGCTGGATGAAAAAGAAGCAGAGATGAGGGAGGGGGAGTTTCTGCAGAGTGAATGGACCAACATTTACCATTTTCCCCATCCCTCCAACATGAGACAACAAAACCAAGATTGGGTTAACCTTGTAGGTCAATAGGGATAGGAAAGCAAGTCTCAAACTGAGCTCTTGGTGATCTCTGCTTTTGTTGAAGTGGCTTCCTAGTCACCTACAGGCATAAACAATTAACACTTGGCACACTTGGCAGATGCCTAAAAGCTAATGAAATCACCATTCACTTCCCTGCTGACCAGGTGTGTTTCCTGGTGGAAACCAGGGAGCCATCTCTATCAGACCTTAATGCTACTATATATCTCTGCTATATTAAGGCTAAGTAAATTTATTTGTGTTACCTGTTCAGTAACTTGTGAGCATCTCACTTTGTCCCAACAAGAAGTGAACAGAAGCAAAGAGATAGGTGTCTGAGGATGAATGGGGAAACTGGTCTAGTTAGAAATGGAACATGCATCAGGAAACAGAATGAGGTAAGGCTGGATAGGTAAAGACATTGGGAAGGCTCTGAACACCAAGTAGAAGAGTTTGGATTAAACAATATTGGGAACAGGGGACAGTCTCCTAGAGGACACAGACTGATTTTTCATATTGGCTTTGAATGCTCTGCATCTAGCACAATGGCTTGCATATAGCATGAAATTAATGAACGATTGTTAGATATTGTTAGATATTGATAGATAGATAAGGATTGTACAACCTCTAATCAAATCATACACCATTTCAGGCACTATATGAATGTGAGTTATTGTTATTAATCATGATCATATATATTTTTAAATTGTTTTATCAATCTTTTCTTTTTGCATTCCAGTCAGTTCCTTCTCTTCCCCCTAACTTATACCTTCCCACAAAGCAAAATTATGCAATGCAAAAACTTTGTCTGATGAGGTATACAATAGTCTACTTAATAGTCCCACCTTTCTTTTATGAAGGAAGGAAGTAAACATTTATTAAGTATGTATAATGTATTAAGCATATACAAATATCATCTGATTTGAAGCTCACAGCAAGCTGAGGTAGACAGTTGAATGACTTGCCCAAGATCACATAGCTAGTTCAGTGTCTGAAGCTGGATTTGAATAAAGGTCTTTCTAGATACTTCTATGATAAAGAAAATAAGTTTTCTTGCATTTTATCTGGGACTTTTATTAATTTTTATATTACTCAGAGGTCAACTTCTATTTGGAGATCTTTTCATTTACACTTTTATAGTTGCTATGTATGTTATTCTCTTGGTTCTTATATTAACATGCATCAGTTCATACAAAGTTTCCCATGTTTCTCTGAACCCCTCATTTATTAAAGACAAGGTTAAGAATAGGACCTTTCATTCTACTGGTTTAAGGAACTCTCAGGTGAAGAGATTTCTTTTAACAATATAAGCTGGCACTTTCTATGCAAATAGTCACAATGCATTTCTTACAACACCATAATATAGCTTTACATTCATATTTCACAAATTCTTTGGTTATTTTCCAGTTGATAGGAACCTACATTGTTTCCAGTTCTTTGCTATTGCAGAGTGTTACTGTTACAATCTTGATATAGATTGAACCCATTACCATCTCTGACATCTTTGAAGTATATTACTTGTAAGGGAAATGGGGTATTTGATGTCAAAGGTTATAGATTATTCAGTCATTTTCTTATAATCAAAAATTTAAAATAAATCTAACTTCCCTCTTCTACTGGAGGACCAAAGATAATATAATATAATATAATATCCTTCATATAGCAAGATGGGTCTTTGTCAGCAAGCTAAGGGTTTTGCAAATAATAGGTACTTAATAAATGTTATTGAATTAAAACTTCTCCAACAGTGAGCTTGGACTTCATTGACAACTGCAATCCTGTCACCCTGGCACCAAAATTGTGAGGAGGTTGTAGTGTGGGGTGACCAGTCAGACTTGAATTAGTTCCTGAATTACTGAGTTTAAGAACATCTCTACATTTCTCCCTCTTCTAACACTGCCTTTGACCATATTTCATATTTTTCAATACTCAAAATACTGTCTTTTCTCTTTACAAATCTATCAGCTTTTTCCCTGCCTCCAGATTGGCCCTTCCCTTGTGCAAAAGCAAAAGCAAAACCATCTAAAGCGGAAACCTCGTCTGATACTATACACAAAAGTCTCTTGCCTTTCTACTGTGATAGAGGAGGTGTTCTTAGATAAACTCTTATTAAACCCAGTGGAAATGCTGGAGGTGTTGCTGCTGTAGATCCCAGAGCATTACCAGCACTGCTCAGGGCACATCAGGAGCTTCAGTCACTGACTCAGGTCAGGGTTTTCTCATGTATGTATCTCCTTCCTCTCCAGGCTATACTGAGACCTTCTCTACCATTTCACAGAAACCAACCTGGAAGTTCATGCCAGCTCTGGAATTCACAATGCATTCAATAATTCACTTCCCGTAATTCATATTAGAAATACCTCTGTCCCTGAGGTCCCTTCCTCTGATCTTATGGCTCCTCACAGAACCTCTACAGTTATCTCTTCCACATTGCCGCTTTCCCCATTTTGGTTTTGATATATTATGGTTTGGCATAAGAAATAAAATGGGAATTTGGGGAGAGTTTCACAAAAGCCAAAGATGACACACAAAGATCAGCAGATGACACAGAAAAACACTTAGCCCAAATTTTACAATAAGATCCCATAAGAGAAAAAAGAAAAATTCGGATTTCTTCTCTGGTATTAAGGGAAGGCCAAAACATTTCACAAGGATTTTTCAGATCATGGGGGTGCCAGGCCCCTAGCCCCTAAGGGATAGCTGTATTTAATAGGGGCACCTTTGCCTACCAGGATTCATTCCCCTCCAGGATGCACTCCAGACTTCCTCCATCATGCCCCCAAGCCAGGGGCCCTCCTAGTATTCCCCCACCCCTTAACCTTTTATGTGTTCTCTTTCCCCACTAAAATGAAAGCTCCTTGAGGGTAGGTACTTTCTACTCATATTTGTTTTCCATTATTAATTCAGTGCCTGGCATCTAGAAATACTTTTTAAATGCTTGTTGACTGACTAATCTATGTCCCCATGGAAAAAGAGTTTTATGTGAATCCTGAATTTAATATCTAACTTAACTACTTATCCATGTGTGCTTGGGTAAGGGATGTCCCTTCTCTGAACCTGTTTCTTGCTCTGTAAATCATAGTAATCTGCCAGGCCTACAGTACGGTGACCCTCAAATGGGCTCATAGGTATAAGTACTTTATTCTTATTACTGATTCTCTGTATTGTTATAAGGGCATCCTGCATCCAGGCTACATCAGAGATATCAACAAGCCAGGAGGGGTGGTTCTGGGAGTCAGCTACATAACTTGTCCCATAAGCAGGAAGGAAAAAAAAGAGGTTTATTTGAAAAATGGACATAATTATTTATCATGCTTGTTACACTCACCTTTTTTAATTATATGATAAGTGACCTATAGAAATATCATTCCACCCTTTAAGGACCAACTCAAATGCCACCTCACCCTGGAAACCTCCCCTGATCACTGAAATCCCCTTAGACTTCAATGTGGCAATTTTGTCTGTACCCTTTAAATACATTTCTCATATTATTTTGTATTATACTCACCTAAGCATGGGTTGAGAGAGATTGTCTGTCATGATGGGTAGAGTCAGGAAATCAGCCTCAGAGTCATGAAGATGAGGGTACAAGTCTC
Source organism: Pseudocheirus occidentalis (assembly GCA_028646575.1). Taxonomy (NCBI): domain Eukaryota; kingdom Metazoa; phylum Chordata; class Mammalia; order Diprotodontia; family Pseudocheiridae; genus Pseudocheirus; species Pseudocheirus occidentalis. The sequence continues at coordinate 4,963 of JAQQSW010018659.1, read as the reverse complement.
AATTCTGACGCATGCTGACTGGTGGTGTGACCCTGAACAAGTCTCTTAACATTTCAGTGCCCACCCTCAGGAAATCTCTAAAATAAGAAATTGCAGATTAATGACCATCTGCTTTAGAAGAAGGGTTTTCCTCACTGAGATTTCCCCATACCATGAACTATTTAACCAGGGGTTCTTAATCTGGGATGCATGGTCTTCAGACAGATTTCTGTAAACTTGGACGGGAAAAAAATACATCTTTATTTTTACTAACCTCTAACTAAAATTTCCTTCAGTTATTTAAGAATATTTTTTTTCTGAGATGGAACCATAGGCTTCACCAGATGGCCAAAGGGTCCATGACACAAAGAAAGATGAAGAAATCCTGATGTAGACCAAAAGGGTATGTGTCATATATCTTTACCTCTTTTCCCCCTTTTTAGAGGGGGGAAGGTAGGGCAATTGGAGTTAAGAGGCTTAGGTACTAAACGTTATTGAATTGTTATCTTAGATTTTGTTTTTAGCTGAAAAGGACTTAACATCATTCAAAACAATCCCCTCTTTTTGTTGATGAGTAAGACTTGCCTGACGTCATGTAACTAGCAAGTACATATTTGTACGTGGGTCTTATGAAGCTAAACACTCTTTCCAGTACACTGAAATGAATTTCAAGGGCTTTTTTGCATGAGTGGAAGGGGGTAGAAAAGTTGTTTTCATTTTTTTACCACAGAGATTTACACATATTTATGAGCTAATTTCACAACCTTTCAAAACACAATGGTCTTTGCCTAATATAGATTTAGCTCTCAAAAAGTCATCCACCTGTAATATGTGGCTGCACTAGTTGAAGGCAGGGTGACGTGAGTAAAATTCAGAGCCTTTGGCATATGCATTCACAGAATTCAAGTCATATGATTACTGGAACTTATGGGTGGAAGGGATGCTTAGAAATGGCCTGGAGCAACCCTCTTATATCATAGATGAGGAAGCTGAGGCTCAGAGAAAAGAAGGTAAAAACAAAGAAACAACCAAACTGGCATGCAGCAGAGGCAGGATTTGAACCCAGTTCTCAGAACCCCAATCTGATGTATTCTCAAGATTCCTAAGAATGCCTTTATGGTTCCCGAAACAGATTTGGGAAAGGAGAACAAGAGAGAATGAAGGAGGTAGGAAGCACACCATCTGCTCCAAGCAGAGTTTTGTAACCTCAGGTAGGTTTTATGGATGCCAGTATTTGATTATTCATGGAGTTCTCACTAAAACATATAACATGATTAGAAATTGAAGTGTCCTTAAAGATCATCTAGTCAAACCTCTTACTTTGTACACAGGAAATAGAGACCAGAGGGATCTTGTTTTGCCCAAGGGAGCATAGAACTATACCAAAGGGCAGAAATATTTCAACAATCCCCTCTGGCTCCAAATGCAGAGTCCTTTACACTCTCTCAAGCTGCCTCACAATTTTGTCATTAGGATCAAATGAGGCAATAGATAGAAATTTGTTTATGAAACTCTAATGTACTCTAAACATGTGAGAGGTCATTAGAAAGACAGCAAAATATAATGACAAAAAGCTTTAAACTTGGTTTCAAATATAGAGTCTTAGTTACCACTGTGTGACTCTGGGAATATCTCTTTCTATCTTGGAGTCTCAGCTTCTTCATGTATGTAATAAGAATTATAATATCTGCACTACCAACCCCACAGGACTCTTGTGAGAAAAACAACAAATATTTATTATTTGTTGGCATTCAGTTATTTCAGTCATGCCCAACTGTTTGTGACTCCATTTGGGATTTTCTTGGCAAAGATTCTGGAGTGGTTTGCCATTTCCTTCTCTAATTCATTTTACAGATGGGGAAACTGAGGCAGATAGGGTTAAGGGACTTGTTCAGAGTCATTAAGGGTCTGAGGTCAGATTTGCACTAGGACAGATGAGTCTTCCTTGACTCCAGGACTGGTACTCTATCCACTGTGCCACCCCATCTGCTGAATGGAGGATCTTTTGCTAGGGGGGTGAGGGAAGGAATAAGAAAAATGATGCAATTTTCCCTTGATGTGAGGTTCATAATATTAGAGACATGCCCTGTACATTGGAGACAGCCTGGGCCTCAGTTGACTGGAATTATTAGCAAAAGAACTGGGTTCAAATCCTGACTCTGCAACTCATTACCTGTATATTCCTGAGTAAGGAATTTTACCTCTTTGAGTCTCAGTTCCTCATCTAAAAATGGAGGATTTGGTCTAGATGGCCTTGAAGGTCCGTTCCAGCTCGAAAGCCTATGATCTTATGGACTATCTTGTACTCAGTTTTCTTTTCTGCAAAATGAAAATGCCTTCCTCCAAAGTAACACAAACTATTACCAATCACTTGAAAAACCTTCAAATTGAGAATAATCAGAAATGCAAATTAAAAGCACTCTGAGTTGCTAGTGAGTTTTACTGATTTTTTTTCTCTCTTTTTCATTCTTTGTTACAAGGAAAGGTTCTCTGGGAAGAGGGAGAAGGAAGGTTCTATTTAACAGTTAAGATGATGCAAAATACAAATATGTATATATATATATATATTTTTTTTTTTAAAAAGCCTCTGAGTTTCTTTTTTTTGGAGGTGGAGGGGAGTAGCTTGTGCTCTCATTGTGGGGAGCTTCCACCCTCTATCAGTTTAGGCTAGTGATTGTTCCATAATTTGGAGTCTTAGAGAGCATGAAAAGATTAAGTGATTTGCTGAGGGACATACTGATAGTATATATCAGAGGGAGAGAAAGAACCTAGACATTGCTAAATCCCAGGCCAGTGCACTAGCTAATATGTTGCTACAAAATAATTTTAGATCCAGCAGAAAATCATAGCATCATTAGGTTTAGAGCCTTCAAGTCCATTGAATCCCATCTATTATCTTCTGGATGAAGAATGTGATGGCAAAAGAGGTTAAATGACTTGTTTAGGATCACACAGCTAGTAAGTGCCTGAGGCAACATTGGAGCTCATATAGTAAAATATGATAAAATTCAGGCTTGGAAAGCATACAGGAAAATAGGCATAGCAAATTATTTCTGGCATAGCTGTGAACTGATTTAATCATTTTGGAAAACAAGATGGAATTATACAATAAAAGTTACTGAAATATTCATTCCATTTGGTCCAACAATCCCTACTTTGGAGCTTAAAATATATTGAGGTTAGTGACAGGGAAAAAAGAGAAAATATTCATACAAAATATGCATATATATATATATATATATTCCTAATAGCACTATTTATAATAGCAACAACAACAACAACACCTAGAACTATGTTCAGATTGTGGTACATGAATATATAATGGAATATCATACTGTATGGAATGACACACATGAAAAATAAAAAGAAATATGAGAAAGGTTATAAGAAGTGGTGGGGAAAGCAAAATAACATTATACACGAGGACTAAAACTACGAGAATGAAGAAAATATGAAACAGCACAAAGCATATGTCTAGTACCATGGACAGCAACTTTGCAATGCTCGATTATTACAAGTCTTGGAGTCTTCATGACTACAGGTAAATGACAAGGATGCCACCAAGGATACCATTTCATGTCCAATCATTAACAACCAAATGGTTGTTCTTTTCCTTAATTGTTTTCATGGGATTCTGTGATTATTTGTCTTTGGAAATGTAGTTACTCTTCCCACATTGTGGGGGTTGGGGGCTCAACAATGCAGAGATCTGGAAAATATGAGCAAAATTTTTTTGCCCTCCCTTCATACCAGAGAAGAAGTCTAGTTTTTTTTCTTTTTATGGGGTGTTTACAGTATTAAAAGATAAAACATGTTATTATTATAATATATTGTGCACATATTTTCTGAGTGTTTGAATTTCTAAACTTTTTCTATCATCTATTGACTTTCCAGTGTCATCTGTGGCTTCGGAAAAACTCCCAGGAAATTCACTTTTAATTTCTTATGCTGATCTGTGACATATTGAAATCAGTGGGGATGGGGGGCGGAGCCAAGATGGCAGTGTAGAAGCAGCAAGGATCTGCAGCCCCAACCCAGCCACCCAAAATACCCATAAAATATGGCCCTAAACAAAAATCTAGGACACTCAAACTCACAAAAATACAGAAAACACATCTCTCAGTGAAGGCAGCTCAGTAGCAGCGGCTCATCAAGGCCGGCCAGGAGCCAATGCCAGCCCAGCCTGAAACCGCAGCCAGGCCTCAGGGCAGTCCGGGAGGAGCCGAAGCGAGCCTCAGCCAGTCTACAGGACAGAAGATCTACCTCACCTCCAGCTACTCCACATCTAGTAAGGTGGGAAAAAACATGGATTAGAGAAAGTTAGCTTGGCTGGAGGGGCTCCTCAGGCAAGCTGGGAGGCCGGGACCCTAGACCAGACCAGCCCAACATTGTGAGTCTACTTCAGAGAAGATCTATTGCACCTGGAGGAATCTTCACATTTAGCAAACCAGAATTACAGAAGCCCAGTGAAACTGAAACTTAAACTTAATTTGGGGGAAGAAAAGCAGTTTGGCCAATCTGCCCCCAGGGCAAGGAAGCAGTGGGGGAAGGGCAGGAACTACTGTAACCGCGGACTGCCCCTACTGGGCTGCTTCAGGGCCCCTGGCCTGCAGACCCCACAGAGGGGCTGAATCAATTGATCAGGGCCAAGTGCTCTTGCGTTGAGCAGCCTGGATCTGGATCATGGCCTTGCGTGGTGGTCCTGGGGTGTGCTCTCAGCAAGCCAAAACTGGCGGGGGGCTGCAACACCCCCCTAGTAGCTCCGGCAGCTGGGAAAACCCCAGCAATTTGGAACAGAGCTTTCCCCCCTGGAAGCAGAGTTCCAAAAAAGCTAAAAAACCAACCAATTAATTGACTGGCCAACATGAGTAAAAGGAAGCAAAATAAGAACAGCAATAAAAGTCTAGAATCTTTTTTTGTGGAGAAAAAGGATCAAAACATGGAACGGGAGGAAGACAACACGGTCAGAAGTCCCAAACTAAAT
>JAQQSW010018658.1:0-11201 GCA_028646575.1 Pseudocheirus occidentalis | reverse complement strand
TTCTTTTTTTTTTTCAGCAAGAATGCTTGAAAGTCCTCCACCTTGCTGAATGACCTTATTTTCCCCTGGAACATTATACTCAGTTTTGCTGGGTAGGTGATTCTTGGTTTTAGTCCTAGCTCTCTTGCTCTCTGGAATATCATATTCCAGGCTCTTGATCCCTCAGTGTAGATGCTGCCAAATCCTGGGTTATCCTAATTGTGTTTCCACAGTATTCAAATTGTTTTCTCTTGGCAGCCTGTATTATTTTCTCCTTGATCTGAGGGTTCCAGAACCTGGCAATAACATTTATAGGAGTTTTCTTTTGGGAATCTTTTTCAGGAGGTGAGTGGTGAATTCTTTCCAAGTTCTACTTTGTCCTCTGATTCTAAACTATCAGGGCAATTTTCCTTGAGCATTTCTTGAAGGATGCTTTCCAAGTTCTTTTTTTGTTGATGGCTTTTAAGTAGACCAATAATTTTCATATTGTCTCTCCTTGCTCTATTTTCCAGGTCAGTGGTTTTTTCAAGGAGATATTTCGCATTGCTTTCTATTTTTTTCATTTTTTGTAACTGTTTAATAGTATCTTGATTTCTCACAAAGTCATTAGCTTCCACTTGCTCCACTCTAATTCTGAAGAAATTATTCTCTTCAGAATGCTTTTGAGACTCTTTTTCCATCTGGAAATTCAACTTTTTAAGGCATTCTTTTCCTCATTGGCTTTTTGTGCTTCTTTTGCCATTTGAGTTATTTTGTTCTTCAAGGTGTTGTTTTCTTCAGTCAGGTTGTTGACACTCTTTTCATGATTTTCTCACATCATTCTCATTTCTCTTCCCAATTTTTTCTCCACTTCTCTTATTTGGTTTTCAAAGTCCTTTTTAAGTTGATCTATGGTTTGTAGGCAATCTTCTTATTTCTTTGGAGAATTGGTGTGGGAGTTCTGACTGTGTTGTCTTCCTCCCGCTGCATGCTTTGATCCTTTTTGCTCCCAAAAAAGGATTCTAGAGTTTTATTGCTGTTCTTATTTTGCTTCCTTTTCTTCATATTGGCCAGTCAATTAATTGCTTGATTTTTTAGCTCTGTGGAACTCTGCTTCCAGGTGGGAAACCTCTGTCCCACATTGCTGGGGTTTTCACAGCTGCCAGAGGTATTAGGAGGATGCTGCAGCCTCCCATCCCCAGCTTTGACTCACTGAAAGGGCACCCCAGGACCACCACTCAAGACCATGATCCAGTCAACACAAGAGCCGTTGGCCCTGATCCATTGTCTCTAGCTCCCTGCTGTCTGCAGGCTGGGAGTTCTGAAGCAGCCCAGTGGAGACAGTTGCTGTTTTTAACACTTCCTGCTGTCACAACCACCTCATGGTACTTCCTTGACCAGGGAGCAGTTTGGCTGAACTGCTTTTCTCCCCCATATTTAACAGAACCCACTGACCTTTCTCTTAGCCTTATTTCTTCTGGCCTGATAGATGTGGAGGCTGTGCCTTCAGTGCTGCTGATCCGCTCTCCTGTAGACTCCAGCTGCGGCTCTGCCTGACCACCCGCAGGTCTGGGTGTGGTTTTCGTGATGGTCTGGCCTTGCTCCCAGCCTGCCAGGTTGAGTCCCACATGCCAAGATGCCTTCAGAGAGAGATGTGTTTTCAGTATTTTTGAGAATTTGGGAGCCCTAAAATTTGTTTAGAGTTGTATTTTATGGGTATTTGAGGTGGCTGTGTGGGAGCTGCGAAACTTTGCTGTTTCTATGCCGCCATCTTGGCTACGCCCCCCCACTTCCATTCTCTTTCTTGCTCACTGCCAGGAAAGATGATTGCTTCGATATCTTCAAATATACCATCAATCAAATGATTTCTTACCATTACTTACCAAGTTCTTAAAGTTACCATCAATTAAATGATTTCTTAATTTTGTGGCACAAAGTGTTGGAGATACTGAATAAAATATAGGAGATAATATCTACTAGAAGTCATGTCCAGTGATTATTAAAAGTGAATGGCAATGTATATAGATCTTTGGGGAGTAGGTTGTTCAGTCCAAGATGTCTTGATTTCCACAGTTTCTGTTGTGAACTCTGGGTTGGTTTGTGTTTTGTTTTGTTTTTGTTTGTTCGCATTTTTTTGTGGCTTGCCAATATAACTTATTGAACCAAATGCTTTCAAAGAGAGTATTTCACTCAGTGAGTGATGATAAATAATAAGTTGCACCACTTTTTGTGTGAGTGCTCTGAGCCAGGGAGGTGAGAAATCCTGCAAAGAGTATACCAAAGTATATTTCATATCTTTTGGGAGTCTTTGAAGCAAAGGCTGGATTTAAATAGCATCTATCTAGTTTTCCTCATCTTAACTCATATATAATCCTATTATCATGGGTACCTAGATCAGAGGTCAAGGCCTTTTTCTTTCATTTCCTTTAAAACTTATGTTGTAAGGATTTCTCTACTACAATAGGGGAATTTTTGGAAAATTATTCCCAATTTATATAGTGTTTTAGCCCTAAAAGGAAACCATGTACCAGAATATATGTGTGTGTGTGTATATGTGTGTGTATGTGTATATATATGTGTGTATATATACGTATACATACACGTATAACATATAAATATATGTTATATATATTTTATATATAAATATATATTAAAAACGTATAAAATAACAACATATTTTTCATGTGACTTGTGACAATCCATCTGATTGCATCATGAAAAAATGGAAGTGTGTGACTTTTCCTAGGTTAGAGAGAAGAAAGCACAGACCAGAGTTGCAGATTTGAATTCTTGGCCAGAATGTGGGAAATAAGTTTTTCCACTGAAAAACATTTTTCTTCATGAGAAAAATTGTAAAAATAGTTTTAGGTAATTTATTTTCCCTGTGTACAATATTGTTTTGCTTTTGTTTGGTCTTGAAATGATGTGGAATAAACATTCCAACAATCATACTATGAGCTAATTTTTTATCCACTAGATGCAGTTGAATGAAAGCTTCTGGGTGTGTTTATATGGCTAATAGAAATTCTCTCTCTCTCTCTCTCTCTCTCTCTCTCTCTCTCTCTCTCTCTCACCATCTTTCTCTCTCTGTCTCTGTCTCTCTCCACACACATACGCACACAAGTATAAAATGTGTATGTATCATATATACATATACATACACACATGCATATTATAGATGTATATATACACACACCCCTCATTTTCTTTGAGTGTATTGATGTACCGTATATTTCCATTTTGGTTAAAAGTTTTCTGATTCTTTGGATTTGAACTTTAGTTAGGAATGAGACATAAAAAGGCTTGTTAGTATCTCAGAAAACCTCACATACATCAGATAGTAGCTCTTTTAAAAAGAACATTTGGTGGATTCAAGTGCAGATGAATCAGAACCAAATTGAATTCCAAGATTAAATTAGTTGTTAAATGCAGTTGAGGAAAGGCAATTAGGCATTTGAGTTTAGTGACAATATTTTGGGCATATAACAAAACCTCAATATTTAAAAAAATATTTTCAAGTGCTCAGTAAATGTAAACCTTGGGGAGATCTATCTTTCCCCCTGAGATTATCTAAATCTCTGTATAACAAGGTTGTGTGGGGCTGGGGAGGTATTGTGAGTGTCCACTGAAGGAGCTCTATGTAAAAATATGTCTTATAAATTTCTCTTGATTTTATGTATCTAGAATTTAGTTTTATTCCTGGTCCTTTTAGATTGCCATGTAATCACAGACAAACCATTTTAATTAGTTTATGTCTCAGTTTCTCCATCTAAACCAATCTAGATATAATGTTTGCCTCTATATAAGAATGAAATGTCAAATTAGATATCAGCTGCAATATAAATTTCATTTCTTTGATAACTTATTGAATTTGATGGTATGTTTTTATTTTTTATTGTCCTTACTTATGACTTGGGGATGACAAGGTTTACAGAGTCTTGAATTTCATCTCTCATTGAAAGTAGTCCACTATCCCTAGGAGGCTGTATTACCTGATGCCAACTTATTGGCATCTCTCCTTGATCACTCCTTGTGAGCTAAAGAATTATTCTTTTAAAACTTTCTTTGTATCCTTCCATAGGATGTAATAGAACATAGTAGATACTGAATAAATGCTTGTGACAGGATTTACTTGGTGAAATCAGTCTAATAACATTGTAGACAGCTTTAAAGAGAAAAAGAAGAGAAATTATAGGCTATGTTGTATTTTGTGTCTGTGTGTGTGTGGATTGGGATTGATGTGTGTGTGTGTGTATGTAAATGTAAAGCTGAGCAGAAACAGCTCTCCTGAGGACTCCTACTATGAATAACTTAAGGCTCTGATCACATAGTATAGTGAACTCTCTATATATTCAGCAATAAACTAAAGCAAAAACATTTACAGAAACCAAAGTACAACATTCACAACCACATAACATAATAACTTATTATTAAAGTGGCCATAGTCATTTTTTTGCTTCTTTTTGAAGGGCAATTTGGGTTAAGTGACTTGCCCAAGGTCACACAGCTAGTAAGTATTAAGTGTCTGCGGCCAGATTTGAACTCAGGTTCTCCTGACTCCAGGGCTGGTGCTCCATACACTATGCTACCTAGCCACCCCAAAAGTGGCCACAGTCTTAAAGAAAAGATCATTCAGTAACTCCTTAACTCAATCATCCTTAAGGAGTATTCATTCTTAAGGGGTACAGAGTTTGAAGTACAAAGGTTTCCCACCCATAGGTCTTACTGTCTTAATCTTGTCAGTCAGCACTAAGTACCCAAGTAAAAGTCCTTTCATCTTGACTGGAGACTGACACCTGAACAACATGGTTCTTCCATGCTCCCAGCCCTTGCCTCAATTCACCCAGCTGTCATCATGTAGTCAGCTGACAGTTCCTGGTCCAGCCCTTAGTCCAGCTTTTCACATCAAGCTTAGCAGAGTTACAACAATGTTCATATTCATTGTCAGCACTATCTTCAATTGACTTTCTGCCTGCGAAATCTACACAGACCAACAGACAGTTACCTTAGTCTGAGAAATTAACACAGATCATCAGTAAAGTCCTGTGACCACAGAAAACATCAGTAAAACCCTCCTTCTAAAGTTCTGTAAACAGACAGCAGGAAAGTCCTTTTTCAGAGCTTCTGAACCAGCAATAAGGTCCCAGGGCTTCTGTAACAAAAGCAATATTCTCTGTCAGCAGACAGGTCTGACAAAATAACATCAACACAGACAGGCAGAATGCTGGCATTACAGGCATCCTTCCTCCCAGTTGTGCTCAGTCTCAGCTTGTGCTAGAGATTTTATTTGCTCTCCTCCTTCCTGTTCCACCTCTCCTCTTACATCCTTCCTGTTCTGGTCTCTGGCAAGTTCTTCCCACTGAGGGCTTCACAGGTTCTGTCTCTAACAAAGACTTGATATAATCACAGGCAAGGCTCAAAGACACTTGAATAACTGAAACAAGGAGCTAAGTACAAGTTTGTTTGCCCTATAGTAGACAATAAAGGATTAGAATGTTATCAGATTGGTTGTCCAAGTTACAGAATCACATAATCTCAGAATTAGAAATGGCCTTATAAATCTAATCCAGCCCATACCTGAAGAAGAATTCCTTTTATAACATACTTAACAGTCTTTACCTGACATCTTCTAGGAAATGGAAGTCCAATAGAACTGTACTAAAATGGTCCATTCAGATTCTGGATATCTAATTGCTGGTAAATTCTTCTTCCTCTCAAGCTCAAATCTGGGCTTCCACCCACCGTATCTATTTCTAGTTTAAGGAACAGGCTGTGTAAATCTGATACCACTTTCATTTGACAACGTTTCAAGTGCTTGGAGACAAATATCATATTTTCCCCATCTTATCTTTTTCAACCTAAATATCTCCACTTCTTTCAACTGATTCTCATGACCAAGAGATCAAAGACAAGTTTACATGTTTATTGAAGGTATCTGAGCATTTTATGTCTTTTTAAAAAATCTTTTTTTTCCTATTGTTGCCCACCTCACCTCTGTTTCCTTTCCTATTTCTGTCTCCTAACTGTTTAGCCCTCTTAGCAGTTTGAGTATGGAATAATTTATCTGACCACTTTAGGGATGCCTCTGACCATCTCCTACAATATATGCTTTCCTGAATTCTAGCCAAACAATAGTGCAGAGATGTAACTAGTTTATAGTGTCCCTAGCTAATAATTAACCACAAAGTCTTTATGATTACTGAGTGTGGTTTGCTTTCAAACAGCTATGTTTTAAAGGTCTTTGCAGAAGAGACCACAATTCCATTAAGACAACATTCATGCTTCAAGTAGATTATCTGGATTATAGCTATATCCCCTATATAAGTCCCTCAGGTCATTGAAAAAGAGATAAGAAGTGGAACCACGATGGCAGAGAAAACACAGGGATTCACTTGAGATCTCCCCCAAACCACTCCAAATACCTTATTAAAAAGATCACCAGAACCCACAAAAAGAAAGTGCGAAACAGATTTCCATACCAAGACAGCCTGGCAGGTCAACAGAAAAGGTTTGTTTTACCAGGGTGAGAAAGGCACACACTCTAGCACAGACCAGGTCCCAGGAAACTCAGATCAGGCCTTAAGGCAACAGAATCACTGGCAAAAGTGGTGGTTTCCAGACTTCTCAGCCTACTGTTGCCAAAAACAACTTAGAAGGATGGCAGTAAAGGTCTGTATGACCAGGGTGAGTGTGAAGCATAGTCCAGTATAAGCTGCACCATGATATGCCCAGCCATAGTAAACCAGGATCAGGCCTTGGGAACAACTGAATTAGTAGAGACAGCAGCAGCAGCTTCTTTGGGAGCTCCTAGCCTACAGATACTAAGTGGGTCAAACAACAGGTCAGAAGGAGATTCCAAGGGCCTCTTTTTTAGAACTGAAGCAGGACTCTGTTGTATTGACTATACTTGGATCCTAGTGGCAGTCCTGTGTAGCAGTCTGAGGGCAAGGAACTCTAACACAGCAGAGCTTGTGGCAGAAGTAGAGGGTGGGGCACTTTTCATAGTTCTTGAGCAGAAAACAAAGCACAGTCCATGAGTAGAATAAATACCTCTCCTTAGACCAGTGGTTCTCAACTTTCCTAATGCCTTGACACTTTAATACTCGTATGTGAGTGTATCTGCATGTGGGCAGACCCACCTGGAGATGGATAGAGAAGTGGTTTCTCAGTTCCTAAGATCATCAGAAATATGTGTTTTCTGATGGTCTTAAGTGACCCCATTTGACCCCCAAAGGGGTTGCAACCCCACAGGTTGAGAACTGCTTCCTTAGACCATGCCACCTTCGAAGAACTGAAAACTTACAGGTCCCTAGAAGTATCCCTGAAAACAGCTGCACAAAATCTCTGAAACTTGGGGTGGTTTGCTCTCCACCCTGGAAGCAGAGCCCTAAGTTATCCAAGAATGAAAAAGTCAAGTAATACTCTGGGGAAATGAGAAAACAACAGGAAAAACAAAAAGCAAAAGGATCTGACTGTAGAATCTTTCTTTGGTGACAAGAAAGATCAAAATACTTAGAAAAAGACAACAAAATTAAAGCTTCTATGTCCTATACCTTCCAAGAAAAATGTGAATTGGTATCAGGCCATTAAGAGCTCACTAAGTATTTTGAAAATCAAGTAAGAGAAGTAGAGGAAAAATTGAGAAGAGAAAGAGAATGATGCAAGAAAATTATGAAAAATGTGTCAACAACTTGGTAAAGGAGAACCAAAGAAAAGATATGAAAGAAAATAATGCCTTAATAACAGAGTAGATGAAAGAATAAAGGACCAAAAACCTAATGAGGAGAAAAATGCCTTTAAAAATTGGTCAAATGAAAATGGAGGCATAAAAATTCACTGAAGAAAATAATTCCTTAAAAATTTGAATGGAGCAAATTCAAACTAATAACTTTGTGAGAAATAAAAAACAACAATGAAACAAAACCAATGGAAGGGGAAAAAATGGAATACCATGTAAAATGCCTCATTGGAAAAAAACCAACTGACCTGGAAAATAGATTCAGGAGAGATAATATAACCATTATTGGACTATCAAAAAAACATGACCAAAAAAAAGCCTAGACCAAAAAAAAGTCTTTCAAGAAATTATCAAGGAAAACTGCCCTGATATTCTAAAATGAGTGGATAAAATCGAAATTGAAAGAATCCAGCAATCACCTATTGAAAGGGATCCCAAAATAAAACCTCCCAGGACTCTTATAGTCAAATTCCAGAGTTCCAAGGTCAAGGAGAAAATATTGCAAGAAGCCAGAAATAAACAATTCAAATATTATGGGGCCACAATCAGGATAACACAAGATTTAGGAGTTTCTACATTAAATGATTAAAGGACTTGAAATAAATATTCTAGAGGCCAAAGAAGCTAGAATTAGAACCAAGAATCACCTACCTAGCAAAACTGAGTATAATCCATGAATGGAAAAATGGATATTCAATAAGATAGATGAATTTCAAGCATATTTGAGAAAAGATCAAAACTAAATAGAAAGTTTGACTTTCAAATATGACTCAAAAGAAGCACAAAAGAAGTAAATAGTAAAGAGAAATAATAAGGGGCTTGTTAAAGTTAAACTGTTCACATTCGTACATGGAAAGATATTTGTAACTCATATGACTTGTCTCATTATTAGGATAGTTAGAAGGAGTATATATAGAAAGAGGGTACAGATATGAGTTGAACATGAAGGGATGATATCTAAAAAATAAAAATAAGGGGTGAGAGATAAGTTTACTAGAACAGTGATTCTCAACCTTCCTAATGCCATGACCCTTTAATTCCCATGTGTGGGCATATCTGCCAGTGGGTGGACCCGCCTGGAGACCAACAGAGGAGCAGTATCTTGGTTCCCAAGACCATCAGCAATATGTGTTTTCTGATGGTCTTAGATGATTCCTGTGAAAGGGTCGTTCAACCCTCAAAGGGGTCATGACCCACAGGTTGAGAACCACTGTACAAAACACTGTACAAAAAAGTAATAGAAGACAGAAAAAGGGAGAGATAGAATGGGATATATTTTCTCATAAAAGACCCAAGAAAAAGCTTTTAGAATGTAGGTGAAAATGGGGAAGAGGAGGGGGAGTAAGTGAACCTTACTCTCATTGGAATTGGCTCAAAGAAGGAATAACATCCATGCTCAGTTGGTTATGGACATCTTTTTTACCTTATAGGAAAGTAGGGGGAAGGGGAATTTGAAGGGGAAGGGGTGTTATAGAAGGGAGGGCAGATGGGGGAGGGGCTAATCAAACGCAAAATACTTTAAAGAAAGGACAGGGTGAAAGGAGAGATAAAATAGAATTAACAAGAGGGGGAATAGGATGGAGGGAAATACAACTAGTCTTTCACCACATGATTATTATGGAAATGGTTTGCATGACTACACATGTATAACCTCTATCAAACTGCTTGACACCAAAATGTTGATATTGATGATACTTTCAGCTCCAGTGATTACATTGCCATTTATCCTGCCCTCAGTGATTTTGCCACAGAGCTTCTGCTTTATCATTCAGCTTTGTTAACTTTGCCATGTGAAGAGATCTCACAAAAAATCTGATTCTAAAAGGATTACTTTTCCTTTCTTCTTTTGTGTTTGCTTTTCTTTACATGAGATTTATCACTTATCATTCACCTTTTCTCCAAAAATCAATCCATCAAAAAGCACTTGTGGAACATCTACCATGGCTAGGCAGTGGAAAGTCTCAGGCAAAAAGAAGTCAAGACTAATGGTGCAAATAGAGCAAAACCATCCACAAGCAAGAGTCAGAGGAAGACTTCATCATCCAGAGGGAGTTTCTCTTCCATTTGGACTTTGTATATGATATCCTCTATGATAGTGATGAATACCTTTAGCAAACATACATGGCATTGTTTTGTGCATCATATACTATTAATGTGAGGGTAGACAATTGAACAATGTTATCTCTGTAGTTTACCAATAAATATTGTATGTTTTAAACATGTTTGTTGTAAGGTTTTTTTTAAGTTGTTGTTATTGTCCTATTGGGGGCAGCAGTGATAAGAGAGTTAATAAAGGCATACACATAAAAATTATTCAGAAAAATTAGAAAATTCTATATGTGAGTAGGAGAGTCTTCTTGGAGACCAACCCTTGAAACTATGTTTGCTCTATTCAAACGCTCTTTTGAAATCAGTTAGTAGTGAACACTTTTTTACACTCTTCTTTTTCAGGCAATTATGTAACTGAAATTACATGATCTACTGTAGGAAAGTTTTTTCAGGAAAACCTTCTTCATTCCTTTTAAGGTTTTTATTATAGATCCCTTAGATATATGAATAGATCATTCATAGCAAGATTTTATAAAGAATGAAGGGCCCTTCTGGGAGATATTCCACTTGAGTTTTTTCCTCTTTGTGTTACCTCTTTCTCTAATCTATCCACTCTGCAACAGATACTCTGCACAGTTCTCCAGATAATATTCTCTTAAAGAAAAGGTCTGACCCTGGTACACCTGTGCTCAAAATTCTTCAGTGACTCTCTATTGTCTGTAGGATAAAATACAAAATCTATTTGGAACTAAAAGCCTTATGAAGTTTGTTTACAACTTATATTTCATGATTTGTTTCACATTCATTTCCATTCCTTTATACATTCTGATAAAATAGACAGAATAGCTCTATTTTGCATGTGATGCTCCATCTCTAGGTTCTATGACTTGACAAAAGCTATCTCCTATGTTTATGATACTGTGGTTGGATTTATAATATATTTGTATGTAGAGTTGAATCTGAAAGCAGTTGAAATTTGATAAAACATTTCACTGTTTGAAGTCAATTTCTTTTTTTTCTTAACTTGGGTTTATTTTTGGTTTACATAATTCATTTCCATGAGATTTTGATTTCCAAATTTTCTCTCTTTCTTTCCCCTACAGTGATCCCACCATATACCACCTCCCTCAATCTGCTCTCTCCTATATCTTTCCCCATCACCACTCTGACTTCCTGGTAGGGCAAGATGGATCTCCCTACCCCAGTTCCTGTATATTTCCCTCCTTCCTATTCTTCCCTGCACTTGTTCTATTCTCCTCTTTGTCCCTGTCCCTTTACAGAAGTGTGTGGTTCTAACAACCTTCTCTCCTAACCTGCCCTCCTGTCCCTCCTCCCTCCTCTCATTCCCTTCCCCCGTACTCTCCTATAGGCCAACATACCCAATGTAGAATGTATGTCATTCCTTCCCTAACCCAACTTCAATGAGAGTAAGGTTGATGCATTCCCTTTTGCTTTC
>JAQQSW010018657.1:0-11201 GCA_028646575.1 Pseudocheirus occidentalis | reverse complement strand
CAGCAGCAGCAGCATTATTGTGGGATTCTGAAGGGCTCTCTTGGCTCCACAGCCAGCCCAGCACAGGGCTCATGGGAGGATGGGTATATCAACTCAGTATGCAGATGCTTTCCACCCTCTTCTCCCAAGTTCTTACATTTATTTTTTACCATGAAGCTCCTGCTTTGTCAGGTTACATCAAGTGATAGGGAATAATATATAAATATAAATTATCCAGTAAGCAAATATGTTGATCAAAGGTCCATGGTATTATTCTGGACTCTGGAGATTAGGATATTTGAATTGTGTTTACATTGGTTGTGTAAAGGGTGATCGGAGAGTCTGATAAACCTAACAAAATTAAAAGATAAAGCCTTTGTAGATGACTAATTATGCTTCCTTGGAGAGTGTGATCATCTCTGGTTTTGGGGGCTCTAGTATTTTATCCCCTTGTAGATCTGAACTACTCACCCCCCCCCCAATGGACTAGGCTTATAGAAGGAAGGAGACAGCTCTACTGCAGGGAATCCAGAGAGAGATGAGAACACATTTAGAAGGAAGATGTACTTCTTTAGGGAGTGAATTAAAGCAAGGAAAGCCTGTGCATCCACACAACCTCCCCACTACATGCAACAGCTCTAGTGATGGCAGAAATAGTATAAAAGAAGTGTCAAAACTTCTGGGAAGGAGAAACCAGGCAACCCTGGGAGAAAAAGGAACCACATGACCCTCAGTTCTAGAGGTAGTAGCCAGAAGCAAGGATGGATCAGCTCTTAGACCCAGGCTTCTGGAAAAAAAGAGAAACAAGAAAGTGGTGACCCTGGAGCTAGAGGAGCAGTAAGGGACTGAGGCACAACATAGGAAAGCAGACTTATCCCTTCTTTACTCATAAATTATGGTGAAAGTCCAATACAAAGGGGTCACCTCTCAGGAGCCCTCAATGCCAAGTTCCCTTCAGGGGAATCCCAACCTTAAGGGTAGAACTATAAGTTAAGAAGATTCATTATAAGTCCCTAGAGGCACCAGAAGGCTCCCCAGATGGGCAAGTTAGTAAACCCCAAAATATTTCCCTTCTGGGAAGTCCAAATCACAGAGAGGCACTATAAATGTAAGGGACTTTTTAGGTCCAGGTAGGGAACATGGTACTTATCAAAGTAGAAAGGCAAAGTATCTTGTACATTTATGAACTTGTATGAGTGTTTTCTATTGCTTTGGCATATTTCTGTGGAATGAAATAAAGGCTGTTCAGCATCTTAAATATACAATGGTCTGAGTCTTTGCATGAGAGCTTAAGGTCCTTTTAGTCATGTTTGTAGAGACCTCAATGTGGTCTATACTCCAAAATTTCCAGGAGAATCCTGGGTCAAGGAAAATCTAGCCTAAGAGGATGATTTCTAAAGACTTTGTAAAACCAGAGCTTTGGGGCTTCTGGCCATGATTAGCTTTAAAATGCTCTTTTCTGAGTCACACTGAATTTCTTCCTTTGAATAATTTCCCTCCACTTTCTTGTGGTCTCTATTCACCACGTTATAGCTGTACACCTTCAAATTAATACTATTGGAAATGGTAGGAAGAAAATTAAGCCCTGAGAGTTCTCTAGAATTTCTGAAACTCCATTTAACTTTGATCTATGTTTGAAGAGATCTTGGCCCAAATGTTGTCTCAGTTTTAGCCCATCTTCCAATTTAAAGTTGTTACTTTAAAAAGCTCACTTTTGTAAAATAGACATTTTTATTGATTTTAAAATTCTCTTTCCAAAAAAGGAAATTGAGCATTTCATGATATTTCCTGGCATTTTGTCCAGATAGGCTTGCTATAAATAAGAGAATGAACAACATCCATGGAACGGATACATTTCTCTTATATGTGAGTAGCTAATGGCCACACAGCAACTCTTTTGAGGGGAATCCCTCATCAGCTGTTATTGGCCAAGAAGTATTTCATAACTATAAATTGTGTCTATAAACTATAAACTATAAAATGAGGACACTAACCAGGACACATAGATGGTTCCAAGCAAGCCACCATCTTTGAAAATAAGGATAAACTATGTGATCAAAAATCTGGTGTAGTCAATGATGAAGTCGATCGATTTTCTTCTTTTTGTGGACAACACAACAATTTTAACTCCTTCCATTTTCCAATTAGAAATCAGAATCCAACTAAACGTGAAATGTGAAACCATAATCAGTGGTGTTTGAAGTTTTCTGGTGCCTAGCACCAGTCATCAAAGAAACATGAAGTTGCCAAAAGGGACACAGTGGCCTAGCACCAGAACAGCTAGTGAATAAACAAGCATCTATTAAATATTTATTATGTGTGTAGCATTGGTCTAATGCTGTTATAAAGAAAGGCAAAATACATTGCTGTCCTCAAGGAGTTTACATTCTAATGAGAGATAGAATATGTAAATAATTAAGTAGATACAAGACAGATACAGAGTAGATGGAAGGTAATCTGAAAAGAGAAAAGACTAGCAACTGGGGGACTGGGAAAGACCTCCTCCAGAAAATGCCTTTGAAGCTGAGTCCTGGAGGAACACAGAAGAGCTAAAAGGCAGAGGTGAGGAGGTAAGAGCATTCTAGGAGAGAGTGAAAAGGCTATGAGTTCATAGCACAGAGTGGAGGCAAGTGTAAAGTGTTAAGAAGGCTAGAAATATATGAAGAAGCCAGGTTATAAAGGTCATGAAATCCAAATAGAGGATTTTCCATTTAATCCTAAAAGTAACAGGGAGCTTCTGGAGTTTATGGAATAAGAGGGCTGGCATGATCAGACCTACACTCCAGCCTTCTGCTACAGAGAACTACAACAAAGGCCAGGAATATTGGGGCCTCACGCATATTAGGCACTTACTAAGTCCTTGTTGAACTGAACTGAATGGAAATTTCCATGGGTGGGAAAGGAACTCAGTGTCCCAGGGCTCTTCCCTATTAAACATTCAAAGTATATTGGACTCAAGGAATTTATCATGTCCAAACCAGGGAAAAAAAAAAAGAAAAATATACATTCCTGTCAGGTTGCTCTTAGAGGAAGTAAATGAAAATAATTTTGATACCAAACAAGGTATATGGACAATGGCTCTCTTTAATCTTTCCTGAGTTCTATTATCTTCAAATTAAATACATTCCAAAGAGGTCTCTCTCCCAACTTAGTCCTGATCATTATCAATAATTACCAGAAATGCCTTTAAAAAAAATGGGATGGCAAGAGACAAGCTGCTTTGGCCACCTGGTTTGCTGACACTTGTCCTCACCTTGATGTGGAAAGAATGAGATAGAGTGTTCCATATCCAATAGCCTTGATACTGGCTCAAATATCCTGACATATTGTTAGTAATTCAAATTAATTTTAGCCTCATAAAGTACTTTCCAGAAGTCCTTCCATGGATGTGTATCTATCCACAGTTGCTACCAGGAAATTCAAAGCTTTGCTTAAAATAAGCACATACTTTCTTATTCTTCTTACTTTCATAATTCAAGTATGTGTCCCTTCCAAAATGAACAATTACCCTAGAGATAACATTTCTCTCTCACCCTTGACTAAACGATAATTAGAATCACAAAATATCAAAGTGAGAAGGAAGGGGCCATCAAAGGCCATCTGACCCTACCTATTTTGTTGTTGTTCGGTTGCTTTAGTCATGTCTGACTCTTCATGGCTCTGTTTGGGGTTTTATTGGTAAGATATTGGAGTCGTTGGCCATTTCCTTTTCCATCTCATTTTACAGATGAGAAAACTGAGGCAAATAGGGTTAAGTGACCTGTCCAGGTCACACAACTAGCAAGTATCTGAAGTCAGATTTGACCTCAGGTCTCCCTGCCTCCAGGTCCAGTGTTCTATTTGCCATGCCACCTAGCTAACCTAACTCAATCCATACCCAAATGGAATTCCGAATATAACATCTTGGAGAAGTGGTCATCCAACATCCGTTTATACCCCTAATGATAGAGAATTTGCTACCTCTTAGGGCAGTTTATTCTACTTTGGGATATCTCTAATTGTTAGGAATTTTTCCCAGACATTGAATCTAAGTTTTCCTCTTGGCAATTTTTACCCATTGCTCCTGCTTTTGTGCTCTGGGGCCAAACAGAGTAGGTGTAACTCTTTAAAATACTTGAATACAGTTTCTTATCAAGCACCACCACCTCCACGGGCCTTCCCTCAACCAGTTCACAAATGGCATAAACTGAATGTCCATAACTACCCTGATTGTCTTCTTCTCAACACTGTCCAGTTTATCATTGTCCTTCTCAAGCCATAGTATAGAACAGAATGCCATTTTTAA
Organism: Pseudocheirus occidentalis; assembly: GCA_028646575.1. Taxonomy (NCBI): domain Eukaryota; kingdom Metazoa; phylum Chordata; class Mammalia; order Diprotodontia; family Pseudocheiridae; genus Pseudocheirus; species Pseudocheirus occidentalis. Next base: position 6,937 of record JAQQSW010018657.1, on the reverse strand, counting down.
AACACCATGAAAATAAACTTGTAAAAGAAGGAGAAAAAGGCAGGTCGGAATTTGCAGCCTAGAATTTCCCTAGACCATCAACAATGAAGGCTAGATTCTTCTGCTGTAGTTCATCAAGTTAGGGGTGAGTTTTATTGCTGTCTCTTGTGGCCTTTTTTGTTATACCCTTGTGATTGTTTCTGACTCTCTCTACTCATAAGATCTGGGATCTTGACTAGTAAAAAATTATGACCTTATGGATGCTGAATTCGATTCCATTCCACAACATTCATTAAGTCCCTACTGTGTGCCAGGCATTGCGCTTGGTGGTGGAAACAGAAAAACAGTAACAAAACAGTCTCTGTCCTCTAGAAACTTACATTCTTCTAAGGGCAAATACATAAGTAAATATGAGTAAATACAAGATAATGGAGGAAAGAGATCAGGAAAAGCTTCACAAAGAAGGCCGTGCCTGAGCTGAGCTTCGAATGTGGAAAAGGATTCTTAAAGGCAGAGAGGAGGAGAATGGAAAATCCTCCAAGGGGATGGTCTATGGGAATACACAGTTATGAAAGATGGAATGGAAGATTGGAGAAACAACTCAGAATCCAGCCTGGCTGGAACACGGAGTTCATGAAAGAGAGAGATATGAATTTCCTGGAAGTTTAGGCTGCAGTCAGACTGTGGAAAGCTTTAAATACCAGGAAAATGAGTTTGTAGTTTTTTTCCTAGGGACAAAAGGGAGCCATTCAGTGTTTTTGAGTGTCAATCAGCAAGCATTTGCTAAGCGCTTATATGCCAGGCACTGTGCTAATGGGGATACAGACAAAAAAGAAATAAAGACAATCCTTTCCCTCAAGTAGTTTACATTCTAATGAGGGAAGGCAGTACAGAAAAGAGAGTTGAACAGTGCCCCCCACACACTCCCACGGCACAATAGTACCCACATGAGGGCATAGTCATGATGTTCAGGGAGTCAAAAGTAGTGCCAGGAGAAGAATGAAGAATGGCTGGCCTGGAGTCCTTCCTAAAAATGGAGGAATTCATCAATGGGAGAAGGGGTTACTAGGGTGGAAAGATATTCCAGAGTAAGAAGGCCACAGAGAAAGAGAGATTTTCTTGGGGTGAAAGACCCCGGGGGGAAGGGGAACAACACGGCCAAAACTGTGTTTTAGGAAGTTTCTTTTGGCAGCACTGTGGAAGATAGATTGGAGAGGGAACCATTAGGGAAAGCATTACAACACTCCAGGCAAGAAATGAGGAACTGGAACTAGAAACAGAAACACTCTCTCTCCTTGCCTTTCTCTGAGGATCCCTTGTCTCCTTCAGATTCAGCTCAAGCATCACTGTCTATAGGAGGCCTTTCCTGGGACCTCCAGTTTCTAGTGAGTTTTTTTCAAAATTATCTTTTATCTATTGTATTGTAATATATTGTATCTCCCCCAATAGAATATAAGCTTCTTGAGGACAGGAACTATCTCACTTTTCTCTTTGTGCCCCAAACACCCAGAACAGTCCCTGGCACATGGAAGATGCTTTATAAATGTTTGTTGATTAATTCATTGAGAGGTCGAAGTGCAAAGTAATTCAATCCTTAAAGGACCCATGGTCAATAATGAAACAAGCCTAACCAATTATCCACATACAGATTTTCCACATCATGAAGTATCCAATAGCACACTTTTCATTTCAGCATGACTTCTTCTTTTCAGCCTTCCTTTTCCTTAATAATTTTTTAGAATGTAACAAGCCTAACCAACTCCCAGTTATCCATGTACAGATTTTCTACATCATGAAGTATCAAATGGCATACTTTTCATCCCAGCATGGCTTCCTCTTTTCATTCCCCACCCCCCCGTGGTCAACTGATGATGCATACTCAAGGAAAGAAAACTGAGTTTTCTTTTTACCACTCGAATGAGCAAAATATAATTAGAAGGATGAATCTTATTTTAAAATTCCAACCTGATAGAAAGTTGAACATAAATGCTCTAATGTCTTTGGTTTGAATCACCCTCACTGCTGCTCCTCTCCATCAGCGGATTATCTAGTCTTGATTGGATAAGCCAGCATCCACTGAGCCTTTTTGCCATGAAGAGTTTTTTTTTTTTCTGAATCCAAGTTAGCGGAGCAGCAAACTGTGATAGCCTCAATTATTCATATTAAGGAACAAGAAGAGGGCTGGCAAATTATTGGCTGACTGGACTCAGAAAGATGTCCATGAGTGATCATAATTAAATGAGGACACTTTATTCCTGAATCTTCTTACCCCCTTTGCCCAAATGAGCTTATTATTAATGATCAGTACTGCACATGGAGAAGTATTAGGCTTTCTACCGTAATATTTTTGTGAGGTTTTTTAAAACTCTCAGTGGTAAAACTGAGTCCTTTTCCCTTCTGGCATTTCTTCTCAATGAAGCCAATAGGGATTACTGAGGTTTCTTAAAGTATCATCTAAAAAAGAAGCAACTAGTGACCAGGTCACTTAGGAGAAGGCAGTAGAAGGTGATGAGAGTGAGAGCCTTTGTACTCGCACTAATTCTGTTAAAGAGGCTTATAGTTTAAGCCAGAAAACAGATAAGAACTCCAAAATTCCAAAGGAATTGGACTCATGACTTTTAAAGGCCATTTCATAATATATGTATGTATAGCTATATATAATACATGTGTGCATGTATTATATATACACACATGTGTGTACATATATGTGTATGTATGTACAAACACGAATTATATCTGTATTTTGTGTTGTTTATATACATATATGTGCATATATTTATCTTTTTTCTTGTATCTTATCATGAGCTTAATCACCAACAAACAGGAATATTTCCATTTTCAAAGAATAAAGAAAGTTGTTTATGAAACTATGAACATTTGTTCCATATATTTTGTTTTAAAAAATATGCATCAAATTGAATAAAGTAGCCATAAAAGGGCCCTGTTTGTGTCCCTTTCTGAACTTCTTTTTTCTTCTTCTATGTACTTTATGTTTTATTGGTTCACTTTTCTTTGTTTTGTAAATATCTCTACTATTCTACCTACCTCACCCCCTGCCCTTTTATTTCTTATTTCTTTCATTCATTCAATAAGCATTTATTAAGTGCCTTCTTTGTGTCATTCACATGGTAGAAGCAGCAGGACTTAATGGGTAGAGAGGTTTCTGGGTTGGTAGGACCTGGGTTCAAGTCCTGCTTCAGATACATATAAGCTGCTCAAGCCCTTAAACTTTTATTCTCCTAGCCTGTAAAGTTTAAGACTATAAATAGTAGAACTAGACATTGGAGACAGATATAATGACAGAAACAAAGACATGGAAATAGGAGATGTAATTTGTGAGTAACAGCAGAAGGGCCCCTGTTTAACCAGAGAAAGATCCAGGCATGATGAGCAGAATAAAGGACTTAGGGAAAGAAAATCATGTGCTCGGTGATCCTAAGAACCTCTCCATGACTGTTTCCTCATTTATACAATGAAGATAATCATACCTGTAGTATCTACCTCATGGAATTGTTGAAAAGCTCCAATGAAATGACCTGTGCATATAAAGCCCTTTGTAACCCCTAAAGTTTGTTTAAATTCAGTTCCTAAATGATTGAAGCCCCTGTTAACACCAGCCCCATTCCCAGAGTCATGGCCCCAGGTCACAAAATAACTTAGATACTTCATGTTATAAGCATTTGACAAAGCTTTTTTTGCCTCTTGAAAAGAGGTCATTTGAATAGACAAGAATCCATGTCCAATTCTACTTTTTCCCTCATTGCAAGGATTTCCCGTATTTCTTGTATTTAGCACTGTTCCCAAGCACATGTAGCTGCCCATCATGCTTTTATCTCTGCCAGTGAGTCTCCCCGTCAAAACTTTTCCTTACAGGGGTCTTAAAGCCAAATTATTTTGAAAAGATGCAGTTAACAATCAATCAGAATGTTCTGTTTATCTGAATGGCCTTTGAAATTACACTTCCTTCTTTTGTAAGAGAATGTGGTTTGACAGTTCACTTACTTCTCTAGGACATAGGTTTGCTTGTGAGAAAAGAAGTTGCTGAGTTGAATCTGCACTAACAGTTCACTTGTGGGGCATAGGTCCTCTCGGATTTCTAAAAGCAACAGTTCCTGAAGTTAAAACTGATTCAGAGTTCTGAGAAATCATTGGTTCATTTGAATGTGCCAAGCTGTACAGTGCTGAAGGGAATAGAGAACACTTCGTAGATTTACACATGAAAGATTAGTGAATATTTATGTTGATAAGTGGAGAAATGTGGGCAACAGAACTGTTCTATGATTATGGGACAAATGTAATTTATTTGGTCATAGACAGAAGGTGGAAATTTGGCTACTATCCCTAAGCTGAGGCCATTTGCAGAAAGGACCTAGAGTTTGATCCCAGAAATATGAGAAGTACAGGAATAGATTTCAGAATTCTGCTAAAGAGAAAGCATAAACTTCTCTTTATATTGTCACTTGTTGCCTGGAAGATGAGTTTGCTGCTGAGCCTGGAGTGCTTCTACTTTGGCATCTGCTGATGGTATGAAGAAGGAATAAAGAACATAACATATTTTCTACTACTATTTACTGCTGAGAAGAATAAGAGTAGAGAGAAGTACTGTGTTCTCTGTTGTGATTTTTTGCTGAGAAGAAAAGACAAAAGATATGTCAGTATTGTCACCTGTTGTTGCTGAGAAATGATGAAGAAGAAGAAGAAATAGCCTTCCAAAAAGCAAAGTTAGGACTTTTGTAAACTTCAGGATAAAAGGTCATTGCATTTTCCTAAAAGAGCATAACAAGACTTCAGATGGAGGCATTAGTGAAGGCAGAAATGGGTAGTAATGGACACTGTAGTTGCTATCTAGGAGTAATTCCAGCTGAGCAGAGAAACAGCTTGGAAGCAAAGAATCCGAAAAGTCACCCTGAAGATCCAATATGTTGACTAAGACATCATACCAAGTGAGATGCCAGTCAGACACCATGTGAATCAGCTCAGCAGTAGAAGAGTCTGTTTAGCACAAAAGCTGCATTCATCAAAGAAATTGTATGTGCCTTTTATGTCCCATTTCTAAAACAGAAAGAGGACACCAAAGTTAGATTATGAATTATCATGAGTACATAGGTTTTCCTAATTCAGATGCCTCCTTGCCAGATTTGTGTAAGTGTTCCTGCTCTTCCTACTGATACTGAGAGCATTGGTGGGAAAGTGTCTCAGGATTATGTGTCAATTGTGATGTGTTGGTTATTCCTAAATTTATTCTACATCAAATATCTGATATAATTATTAATATTATTATCACTTTCACCTTAGGTAGGTAACTAAATGTTTATGTTTAAGATCTAATGTTTCATCATTGGAACAGGCTATGTTTGTGTAAATGGGAGTATACTAGTGGGGATTCATGAACTCCAGCAATAAGTAAGGGGAATGTATTCCTCCAAAACAGTGCTATTTCTAGGAGCTTGGTAATAGTAGTTCTCTGAGAACCTAGACCCCTCAGTGTGAAAACAGGCTCAGGTGAACCAGCCGGCCAAAATAATTAGTGTGGGATCTGTATCAGAAGCATTCCATGCAGACATTACACTTGTGAAAAGGCAGGAAAGATCATTAGAATATGCTGCTGTCTCTTTCCTTGTGCAGTACATTTCATGTTGAAAACTCCTCTGTGTGCCTGTAGCAACTTGAGTTCCAATTAATCCTATCCTACAACTCATATTACACAATTTTCAATCTGCACCCCCTCAAAACTAGTTATCTATCAATCATCAAAAATGTAAGTGCCTAAATTCCTGCCTGACTTGGCGCTAGGCACTGGAGATACACAAACGGAGTGTGAAACATTTCCTGCCCTCGCAGACCTTTTACTGGGCATTCATAAATATAAGTAAATACAAGATAGAAATGAAATCGAGTCATTTGGGAGGTTTCTAGCAGTTGGGGGAATTAGGACAAGTCTCCTGTAGGTGGCAGCCCTTGAGCTGAGCTTTCAAGGAATTTTCTTTCAGTCTTAAACCCCTTGTAGACCCCAAAAGTCTTAGCCTCTCCTCACATATATTTTGTTTCTTTTCTTTCATTGACACCGCCCACTGGCAAACCCATTTGGGTGATATTTACTGCAAAGTTAAACACGCTCCTTGTCCATAAGAAATTACATCACCATAATAATGTCATGGGAGGACGGCAAAGGTCCTCAGAAGTCATCTGATTCAACAGTTTCACAAATGAGGAAACTGAGTCCAGATGAGGTGACGCGCTTTGAACAAGGTTAGTGGCAGAATTTGGAGCAGACCCTGAGTTTCCTGCTTCCTAGTCCTGTGCATTCTTTACACTCTATGCACCTGTAGGTGGGCAGCACAGGGGATAGAACACCGGACCTGAAATCTGGAAGACTTGAGTTCAAATCTAGCACCAGACACTTACGAGCTGTGTGATCCTAGGGAAGTCATTTAACTTCTGTCTGCCTCAGTTTCCCCAAGTGTAAAATGGTGATCCTAATAGCACTTACCTCCGAGGGTTGTTATGAGAATCAAATGAGATCATATTTGCAAAGGTGACTGACACATAGTAGGCACTTAATAAATGCTTGTTCTTTTTTATATATACCGTAGGATAGTCAGTAAAGCCCTGGAAACAAGGAAGCTCAGTTTCAGTGAAAAGGACAGTGGATTTGAAGACAGAGAACCTGCATCCAAATCCTGGCTCTGCTATTTAAAGCTATGTACTTTGGAACATCACTTCACTTTAAGGGGACCTCAGCTTCCTTACGTGTAAAACTGAGGGATCAGTCTAGTGAGCCTCTAAGTTCCTTTCCAACTCTAAGCCTATGATGTGTGACACCTACATTCACATCAAGACCTGTATCATTCTGAGTTTTGTATTTTTCCAGTAGGCATTGAAAATCCATTGGTATTTCCCAAATGGGAAAGAAGGAAAGAAGGAAGGAAGAAAGGAAGGAAGAAAGGAAGGAAGGAAG